>JABWTJ010000242.1:1242043-1540097 GCA_016801875.1 Solanum sitiens
GATTAACAATAAATTTATAACTATCACTATATTTTATTTTTGAGAAAATGGCCAAAAGTTCCTCCAATCTATAGCCGGATTCCCAATTACACATTCATACTTTACGGGGGAGAGCGGGGGAGGGCGGGTCCTATCATCCCCCTGAATTTTATAAAACTGAAATTATTACTTCCCTGAATGCTTAGCTGGAAAAGTGAGTGTATCTCACTCAGAGAGTGAGCAGTCAAAACAATATTAAAATTTCATTTTAAATATCTCTTTTTAGTAAATATATTTATTTTAAATTATTTCTTGTTCTTATTTGTTTTCTTTCTTCTCCATATCAATATAAATCAAATATCTTCATCTTTCACCATCTCTAAGCCATTATTGTCAGCACCATCTCCACCATCTCCAATGAATTTGTCATTTGATTTCAAACAAATTTTTAAACTCAAGTAAAACTCTTGCAAAACCAATCAACCTAAATCAATTGTAGATAAATTTACATATTCATATGACCTCAAAATACTTTAGATCTGATTTGAGAAAAATCAAGTGCTTAATCTCTATGGAATTCAAGGATTCTTGAAACATTCCTCCCAAATTCATTGACCGATTTATGTTCGTATCTTCACCTCATTTGGAAGGCAACATTAGAAATTGCAGAATGGGCCACACCATTTTTCTTCTTTCTTGCCTTTTAAGAACTATCATCTAGGGGATCTGGGTTTAATTCAAATTCATTCCCCCCCGCCCTCCCCCTAATAGATCCTTTAATTATCAATCTCAAATCTCAGTTAATCAACTACACCTCAGAATTTGTCGCTATCAATCTCATTAAGTCATCAATCGTCGGAGAATCGGGCTTTTCCTTTTCGAAATTATCGATGATGATGTGGAAGACATCGAAGACTCCTCATCTTCCTCGAGAGCTTCGGTGACCTCCATTAATGGCAATAATAATCTGCCCTGTTCGTCCTCTCTCTCCTTTCCTTCACTTTTTTAATTTGGTTTTTAGATTTTCAAAGCAATGTTCAAATATTTCGATATCATCATTCACCTATCTTCTTCAAAGACCCAATTTTGATGAACTTATGGTGTTTTAGTAATGTTGAAAATGGTGAAAGTGCTTTGATGATGGAAGGGATGGGTGAAAATAAAAAAAAAAGAGTAAAGGAATATAAAAAATGATTTTTTTTTATATTTGATGACTTTTTCACGTGTCAAATATGTGAAACTCACATGCCACCATAGATCTGGTTATGGCTTTTTAAGGGTATAATTATTTCATTTTTGAACAGTTCAGGGGGTGATAGGACACCCGTGAAGTTTAAGTATGTACTTGGAAATCGGGGTATACGTTGAGGGGGCATTTGACCATTTTCTCTTTATTTGTTTTTGAAAAATTACCAAAACACACATCTTATTTTATCATAATCTCTAAAATTCCTTGCCATTTTAAAAAAGATCAAAAATTCTCTCTCAGATACATCATTCTCCTCTTGCTGATACATCCATATATATTCTTCTCTCGGATGCATCCCTCCCCTCTCCAGTACCTTCCTCACCTATGTATTCGAAATCCACTGATATATTTGGATGCCCTATCCCCTCTCTAATACCTTCCTTTCCACTCGGATAGATCCCTCACCTATGTATCCAGTTGTCCAGTGATGTGTCCGAAAGTCCAGTAATGTATCCAAAATCCATAAATTTTAAGGAATTTTGGTAATTTGAAAAAGAGTAGGAAAATAATATATTTATCTCTTAACACTATGTGATTTAGGTAAATCAAAAAATGTAATTAGTTTTTCTAGTGGTGCTAAAATGTACCATTTCGAAAACACCAAATTAAAAAACTTTATTCTAATCTCTCGATAGTTAAATTTCGTATTTATAAAAAACAATATTCAACTTAATATCACCCTTATATTCATAAAGGATAGTCTTGGAGTAATAGTAAAATCGTTTCCAAGTAGTTTACTGGTTATGAATTTGAGTTGTGAAAGTAACCACTAATGCTTGCATTAGGGTTGTCTCTGTCACACCTATTGGGATGCAGTTCTTCCCCGAATCCTGCATGAATGTGTGATAATCTTTACTCCAAATTTCCTTTTTACCAGACTTGTGTATTCATCACATTGTTTAGATAATGTGACGGTCTATTTGTAGACATTAAAATTTTGTGAAATTCTACAAAACGAGTTCGATTCGAGTTGGGGCTCTACAAGATGTATTCAATTTCAATTAGAATTCTTGGAGGCTCAACCCTAAACCCTAGTTCATGCATATTTAAAGGATGCTACATTCCCTTGAAAAGATATCTCGAAAATTTCATCACAAGTTCATGGAATATTTATAAAGAGATCGAAATCTCAAATATTTAGCAAATTCATGAAATATTCATAAATAGATCAAATTCAAATCATCCTAGTTCGAAAAATATGTCACTACTAACTGACCTCGAATCATGGATAAAATCATGTTTCTTCATATTTTATTTGTGATTGCAATTTACATTATGTCACTTTAAAATTTGTTGCAAACAAATTGGCACACCCAGTGCGACCAAATTTGCGCTTCATCTCTTCTCTCACAAATCAAATATGAAATCTTAAGCCACAAACCCCCCAAAGGTGGAAGAATGATGTACTTTAAGCCTTGTCTTTGAGTTTCATCAAGTCTACACTCCGACAAGCCTTAAAACAGGGATATTGACATTAAAATTTTATGGGACTCTACATGACGTGTTCAATTCGAGTTGCGACTATAAAAGATGTATTCAAATCCAATTAGAATTCTTTGAGGCTACTAAACCCTAAAACCTAGTTTATGCCTATATAAAAGGTACTATATTCCCTTGAAAAGACATCTAAAAAATTCCATCACGAATTCATGGAATACTCATAAAGAGATTAAAATCTCAAATATCCATCTCTAATATTCTGCAAATTTATGGAATATTCATAAAGAAATCAAATCCAAATCATCCTAATTCGGAAAGTACGTCATTAACAACCTTCGAATCACGAATAAAATTATATTTTTTCATATTTAATTTATTATTGTAATTTACATTCTGTAACTTTAAAACTATTTGTAACCCTTTTGTTTTATGTAAACTCAAAATGAATAAGTCAAAATCAAAAAGTAAATATAGAATTTAATTACTTAGTGTTGATGCAGTATTTCAGGACACCTAATTAATGAATTTTGGGATAAAGATTCAGTCAAGTATAATTAGGTCAAGTATGGCCTTATAGATTCATGTCATGTTTACTATAGAATAATTTATGGTTAAGATTTATTTAAATCATATATACTCATTATAATAATAAAACCAACAAAGTTGTCAATTTTTTTATTTTTTAGAACTATTAAATAAAGCAATTAAGTGTACCCAAGCTAATATTTTCAAGAAAAAAAATTAAGATTGACGGGAATAAGCAAACTTCCTGACTTTTTACCCGCCAAACTTCTTTGGGAGTAATTTCACACATGCTTTCTCCAAATTTTGAAACAATCTTCAAAAATAGATCAAACTTAAAAACAACATTGCGTTCTAAATAAAAATTCAACTAAATAATTATTTGGAGGTTTTCAAATAATTATAAAAATGTATTTAATCAGATTCTTCAAAAGTGTCGGATTCTTTAAAATTAGTATAATTTTATAAAATAAATACAAGTACGAGGTTTGACAGGTAAAAAAGTCGGGAAGTCCGCATATTCCCGCCAGTTTTTTTTTCCTTGAAAATATTAGGTAGGATACACTTAATTGTTTTATTTGATAGTTTAAAAAAATAAAAATAATTGACGACTTTTTTTATTATTAAGATGAGTATATAATTTAAATATATCTCAACCATAAATTATTATATAGTACAAATGACATAAATATATAAGACCATTGAACATTACTTGACCTAATTATACTTGACCGGATCTTTATCCCTAATTGATGTCAAGTTAATTTTCTAACCACAAGAACTAAAATTAAAGACGATACGATTCAATTCGGATTCGACTTGGTATTATAGAAAGCTCAGTTAATCTTGACTTGACCCTTAGTAGGGGTGGTTGTTCGATTCTTCGTTTAATTGTATTAAATTTTAATTTAATTTTTCAATTTTTTAATTTTAGAAAGGTGTTTATGATACACCGAATCAAACAAATTCAGTTTGATTTGATTCAATTTAATTCGAGATTTTTACATCTATCTTTTCAATGCATATAAAATAAGCCAAATTAAAGTATAAATAACTAAAAGCATTACTCCATTTTAAAAGGATTACAAATTAAATGCATGTCATTGTAGTCCATATATCATATCACAATAATGACAACTGCAAATTCATACTAGTACTACAATGACTATTCAAGCAATTTTTTTTTTTTTTATAGAATCTGATAAGATATTTCAAAAAATAATAATACAACTCAGTGATTAGTATTTCTTAACAATCAACATCATTGAAAGTATATTGCAGAAAAAGTTAGTTGTTAATATTAAAAGATGTCAAGAATATCATCTTATTCAACTCAGTGATTAGTGATAATTAATAAAAGTTAGGGAAAATTTCATATATGACAAACATATTTAATGAAATAACGCTATATATGTATAGTGTATGTATTTCATGAGTATAGTTTAGTTTTTTATGAATCATTTAATTTGTATATCATGTTTTTTTAATATAATTTGTACAATATTTATTTTAAAAAATGGATACATGAGCGCTAAATAAGGTAACATAAAATTTGCATAATCCCATGATACAAGCTAATCCTTTTAAATCAAATATTTTTTCAAAAAGAGTTATATAACAATACAAACATCATAACAAATGATTTCCTCATACCACTAAAGCAATATTAAATAAATTTTTGGTTCATTAATATTTGTACTCTCTTTCGGATTGTATATTCTTCTTTCAAAGAAACTTTACGTTTTGAACGGCGAAAAAGAATATGATTAATTGTATAGTGTATAATTGAAAATTTCAAAGCCGCAAGTAAGTATTTTGGTTTATACAAATATAGACAAATTGTATATTAACAATTCTATTCTAATTGTTAGTTAGAAAAATCGAATGATACAATTTATATATGTGAATTGTATATGTATACCATTGCATGTGGGGGCATGTTTTGGTGGCTGTCTGCAAATGAATTTAACTCCCTATACAAACATGAAGATAAAAAATAAATTTCAATATGTAAATCAAATATTTATTACAAATTAATTACTATTTTCAATTATATGCTTTACAAATATAAATTATTGTATAAGTAAGAACTATTTATGTTTGTATATGGCTATAAACTCTATATGTATATATATGATTATCTGTATATAAATACAGTGTCTAGTGTCTACATATACAGAAATATACATATACCTCAAACAATTTTGTATATGACTATCAAATAACAAATCGCTATATACAAACTTATTTTATACAATTAATATTCTTCAAATTTGTGAATACACACAGACACAACTTAAATATATAGAAAATACACAAAATTATACATATATCTCAAGTAATTTCGTATATAACTATCAAAATATACAAATTGTTGTATACAAAATTACTTTATACAATCAAGAATATTTGATGAACCAGAAAACCTCGTCAGATGTTCTTGATTGATTACTACTAGAATCACTAGATTTGACTTTCCTCTTGTTTCCTTCTTCAACAATTTTAATGTCTCTTGCATTGACATTGTTGGTAACTTGTTGTGGTGCAATTGGGTCATGTTGTTTCTTAGATCCCAATTCTTCAATTAAATTTTTCTTTAGAACTTGATTAAATTTTGCAATAAACCCTAAATTGACTCCAAAATTTTGTGTTAAATCGAGAGAAAACGAAGATCGATTATCAGAAACTTGGACATGCAATGACATACCTTTTGTAATCCTCTCAAATTGAATTCCATCTTCTATTCTGTTTTTCAAATAGTTGAGAATCTAATGATGAAGTTTACAGAAAAATAAAAAACACAATACAAATACAAACAAAAAAACGAAAAAAATAAAGAGGTTGAGAAAAGATTTAGGCGCTTACCTATAAGATTGAAAAATCGATCAGGAGGGAGATGAGGAATTTCAAATTTCAAATTGAAAATGTAAGAGTAATTTTAGGAGAGAAAGGAGGAACGTGAAGAGGAGAGATGAAATTTAGTTTGTATACAAATGCAAATAAAGATTTTCTTGGTTAGATATACAAAGAAACGTGAGACCCATAATTAATGGCAAAACAATGAAAACTATAACCACTCATAGTAATTAAATTAAACTATACCCTTTCTAACTTCTCTAAAAGTTACAATAAAGTGTAAATGTAATGGGCTGAAAAAATAATATTGGATGGGGTAATTATATACGGGCTTTGGGGGCTTGGTTTAGAAAAGTTTTGAGCCAAATATGAGTTGAATGCAGAGGATACTACATAAATGAGACACAAAGCATCAATAATGGGAAATTAGCAATTAAGTCATAATATCTAACATAATAAGTTAAGATAACAATACTTTAAAATATTTAAAATAACAAAATGACAATATTTTTTACAAAAAAATATGTATTCAGATTTTTAGTTTTTAAAAATAATCGTATTTATGGAAAGAGTCCTAAATTGGACCAAATCAATGATCATTAACCGTTTAAAAAGAAAAATAATTTAAATCAATACAGATTAACCTTTTTCGATAACCATTCACGTTTCTTCCCCACCTTTCACGTTTATTCACCACCTTTCACATTTCAAGTTCATCTTTCTTTAAGGTGCTAAATTGTTGTTCATCACGAAATTTTCTTTATTGTTAGATCAAATCTAATTATTAATTCAAGCAGATTTCTCGATTGACAAGGAAATTTTCATTACCCATTTTGATTTATTTTGATTTAATGTTTAAATTACCTATTCTATATAATACGGATTTTCAGTCGAATTTTCCAATTTTTATGTGATTTTGTTTAGTTATTCTTCAAATAGTTATGATTTTCTTTTAATTTTCAAATTTTGTAGAAACTAGAAATTAATATATATATATATATATATATATATATATATATATATATATATATATATATATATATATATTTATTTTGTTTGATATTTAATACATTTTAATTTTTGATAATTTCGAAACTTGATTTTATGGTTTTAGATTTTGGAGAAAGCATCTGATTGTATATATAAAATTGCGATGAATACATTATAATAAGGGAATACAAACTGAAATTGAAATACATTCTGATGTTTGAAATACTAACTAATATTGAAATACATCATAAATTTTTGTAATATAAACCTAAATAGAGAAATAGTAAGTACAATTTTAAAGTATAAAAAATTAATAAAAATACACTTTAGTTTAGATTGAAATATAAATACAATTTAGTTTGAATACAACTCAATATATTTGTTATGTATTCAAAAAAAAGTATTTTAACAAAAATGTATTTTCATATTATTTTTTTTACTACTAATTTGTATTTATATTATTTTATGACTCATACAAATTTTCAATTACAAACTTAAAGTAAGTACACATTAAATACAACAAAAATAAAATAATTTCATAACATGGATATGAATACATTTTGAGTGAAAATATATTCAAATAATTCGAGGATAATAAATATATAACACAGAGGGCATCAAAAATGGGATACAATTTCACTCTAATAATATATAAAATTGAAGCATCATTAACTAAACAATACGAGTTTCATTCCTACACGAACGCCTATTGTGCCCCATAAGCCCACAAATACTGCAAAAGTTCTTGTTCTTCTTCCCATATACCTCGTTGTACGTCTTGTCACGATACTGTAACATCTTGTAACTTGAATTAACTAAGGTTAAACTAGAAAAAGAAGAATAATCAAATTTGGAAATAAGTAAGGAAATCTGGAAAATTTCCATATTTCAAAAGTGAGTTTTGATCATTTTCAAACGGACATACCTTCCAGCTCAGGAAAAGTTTGGATTATTTCTTTATATGGATGGAAAGCTCTTGGGAAGATCTTTCCAACGACGCCAAGTTTACTAAATTCCGAGGTCGTATGAGAGAGATATGACCTTCGGAAGTTAGGCTATTGGACAGGAGAAAGTCCAAATCCAGATTTGTTAAGGGTGTTTTGGTCTTTTCCTAAATCAATTATTAATTTTGTTTTTGGGGTATTAAGTTGGGGTCTAAGCTGATCCCATTCAGTTACACATTTAGAAAATAAGTTAGGGCTTTGAAAGAAAAGGAGAAAAGAGGAGAAGGAAGAAGAACACCAAGAATCGTTGTGTGGATTTCATCGGGGGTGATCCCTATCAAGGTATGTGAGAACATTCGGTGATGGGTACTTTCACCCACACCCAATTTGTTTAAATTCATCAAGGTTTGAGTTAGTCAATGATGAACATGGAAGTTCTTGTCGAAATATTTTGGAATCTTGTTGATTGAATCGTAGTTCATATCTTGTAGTTTTAATCAGTGTTTTCGGACTGTTTTTGGGTCTTATCTGTTGGGTAATGAAAAATTTAGTGATCCCTAGTGTTTGGGGTGGGATTCATGGGATTTTAGAAGAATAAGAACTGAAAATCGGAGAAGAAAAGTCAAAAAATCATGTCGGACACCCCTTGGGGCGCCGCGCCTGCTAGAGCGCCCCAGACCAGGGTCTGTCCTACAGGCCCTCGCGCCTCGCGCCTCTCAGAGCGCCCCGACCCCCTGTAGACTCCATTCTTTCCCTATCTTTTTAGTACTAGTTCCTAAGTGATGTACCCTTCATTCTTAGTTGATTCCAACACTCTAGAGTACATCTAAACATCATGAAATCATCCATAAACATGAGATCATGATCCTTGAATCCATAATCCAAATTCAAAGGAAGTTAGGATCAAAGTCAAGAAAGCAAGAAGTCAAGTCTGAAGCTATGAAGTGAGTAAAAGTAAAGTTTTTTCAAAGTTCTTACTTAAACATTTTTAATTCATTTTAAGGCTCAAGTTCGAGTTAAGGAAAAAAGTAAAAGTTGAGTTCATTTCTCAAAAAGGTATAAGGGAACTAATTATTCCCTAAGAGTTAAAGTTTCAAGTTAAGCAAAGAGCAAGACTTGAGTTCATTTTTCTAATGTTATAAAGGAAACTAAGTATTCCCTAAAGGCTGATAAATGTTTTGCATCTAAGCAAAAAGAAAACTAAGGAGTTTCAAAAGAGTTTTGAACTAAAGAGGGGAACATTGATTCCAAAAAGAAGCTTTTAAAGCTAAAGAGTTCAGTAAATTATCTCAACCCAAAGGAAGAAAGTTTTATTAAAAGCATGAGCTAAAGTACATTTTGGGAGTAGTATTGAGCACCGATGTGGGGATGAGAGTTCAGATAACTCAAGTCCCCATATAAACCATGTATCCATCATGGGTATTAACATGTCATATTTTTTTGAGATGATCACGTAAGGTTAACCAGTGGATCCACTAGGTAGAGGATGTTCTATACGACGACAAAGTATAGGAAAGTTCTGGCAGCGTGGGCAAGACGTTGTATCACCACTTAGGCTCATAGTGGTGGTTGTCGGTTAGAGAAACTCCCACAAAAACTATATTACTTTCATGTATAAGTAAAATTGAGTTTATTATTGTTATATCTCTAATGAACCAAGAGTTATACTGTTTTATCAGTTTTGTATATTTATATATAGTATATTAAACGTAATGCTTTATATTGAGTTGTTATCTTATGAGTTGAGCAGAGCTAAGGTAAGTTCCTCCTTACTCCATTTCATGCTTTATAGTTGTACTTAACATTCCAATTCGCATACTCGTACATTCAATGTACTGATGCCAGTTGGCCTGCATCATTTTATGATGCATACGCAGGTAACCAGGATCAGCACGCGACGCTTTGTTGATCCAAATTTAGCTCCAGAGTCAGTGGTGAGCCTCCTTGCATTCCGAAGGACAACAATTTCATTTAATTTAGTAGTTTAGTTTTAGGATGTTGTGGGGTCTGTCCCAACATCCCTCTTCAGTCAGTTTAGAGGCTACGTAGACAACTAGTATTTCAGTTTGAAGTTTATTTTATTTGTTGACTTGAGTGCCTTTTTGGCCAGATATTATATGAAGTATTTGTTTGAGCACACTTTGTTTCTTAAGTAAGTTGAGTTTAGTCTTTCGCTGAGTTGAGTAAGTGATGTACCGTGGTTTCACGGTATTTTTAATGCTTTTTCCTTAAGTTTAGTGTGTGTCTAAAGCCTTTTTGTATTGATTTTTTATGTAAGTTTCTCTTTATTTGCAGGAAATCTGTCCAAATACGGGAGTTTTGAGCAAGAAATGCAGAAGAGACCACCTACGGAGCTTATGACAGTCCGTCGAGGCTGTGACGGTCCATAGGTGACATCGTAGTGAGGAGGGAAGCTGCTGAAGGAAGATGGGGAAGTCTGACCAAGTGTGGGACTACGGAAGTTCATGACGGACCGTCATAGCCACGACGGTCCGTCCTGCTTGTTCGTCGTAATGATCAGAGAGTAGTCCACTACCCAAATTCCAAGAAGTTAAGTATTATGGAATGGAGCCCCTCGACGGACCGTCGTGCTTGAAATGGTCCGTCATACCTGTCCGTCGAGGGTAATGAAGAAAGCAGCAGACGAATTTGTGAAGTATGGAACGACGGAGGCCATGACGGTCCGTTGTGCCCATAACGGTCCGTCACGAGGTCCGTCGACTCAGACGCGTTTGGACAGATTTTCATTAATTAGAATCCTTCTTTTATTAGGTTTTGTTTTTATTATAAATAGTTCAAAAAACCTCGTTTTTGGTGTTAGACTTTTGGATAATTTTTAGTTCTCTTGTTCAAGTATTGAAGAAGGAATTTCAGTAATTGATACACTTTTTCTGGAATTGATTGTTGGTGTTTTTGTTGATTAATCAAGTGAATTTCTGGATTTATTCTTTCTCATTAAAGTAAGTGCATGAATTCTTATATTAAAAATATGAATAGTGTGATTTTGGCCATGGGTAACTAAACTCCATAACTAGGGTTGTGGGAACCATGGGTGAACAATAAGGTAAAATCTAACTAAAATAACAATTCTAGAATAGTGTCTTGCATGTATTGATAATTCTTTCGTGTAGAAGTCTTTTTAACGGGTGGCCAACGTTAGAACTTGCCTTAATGCTACTTGCCGGACAAAGAATGTAGATAATAGGAAAAGAATTATCAACATAGATTTAGTGTATACTATCTAATAGGCTAGTGTCGGTTGGTACGAGGTAATAACTTAGTCAACTATCGAATACAATGCTTAATATGAGGTAAAGATAAGGGTTAGTATAGCAACACACGTAGCCGGACCAAGGTACGGAGTGAAATTTTCTAGATGCCGGACCAAGAATTTAGAGATACATAACTTATCACTTTACATGCAAGATACTAGGAAAGAATTGTTATAGTTAGAATTATCAAGTTAGGAACCTGTGGGGAACTCTTAAGCCCTAGTTACTTTTATTTATTGATTAAACTTCAAGATTTGAATCTGTTAGTTGTCTACTTTAATTTAGTTAATCATTTTTATTAATTTAAGAAAACCCCCCTTTTTTGTCTTTTGTTTTCCAGGGAAATAGTTGAATAAATAGTAGTAATAATAGAATAAAGTTAAGTCTGAACTATTTTCCTCGTGGGATCGATCCCAACCTCATTAGTTGGGTTCTTTACTTAATACGACCTCTTTACTTTTTATTTGAGAAGTAAGTTTGAGCGTATCAAATTTTGGCGCCGCTGCCGGGGAAAGTAGCTTTTAGATTAACTTACACTTATTACTAAAGTTTAGTCAATATTTTCCTAATTTTACTTTTTCTGTTGTTTTTTATTCTTGCAGAACTAACTTCCTTGTATGCCAAATACGCGGAGAGGAAGAGAACCCTTGTTTCCCTACGACCTCAAATTAGAGCATACACTATGCAATATGAATCGAAACTTGGGTATTAACGATGATGACCCAAACCAGAACATCCCAGCTCCAGTTGATGCTCATGGTCGGTTATTACATGATAATCCTGGTGAAGATGAACAAAGGGGACAAAATCCCGCTCCACGTCCTCAAGAATACTATAGAGGTTATGATAATATTGCAGACTCTGATGGGCCACTTGTCTTGCCTCCTCTACCACACGGCCATATTTTTGTGGTAACCAGTAGTCTAATGCAAATGCTCACTGCCAGAGGTTTGTTTTCAGGGCTACCTTCTGAAAATCCAAATGCCCACATCGCTAAGGTAAGGGCAGTGTGCAAAAGTTGTGTAGGGAGGCCCGATTTGAACATGGATGTAATTGGGCTAAGAGTATTTCCTCTTTCACTGACGGGAGAAGCTGCTGTATGGTTTACTGAGCTCCCTTATAATTCAATTTTCACTTGGAATCAATTGAGGGATGCTTTCTTAGCACGTTACTATCCGGTCTCTAAGAAACTAAACCACAAAGACAGAGTGAACAACTTTGTGGCACTACCGGGAGAGTCAGTTAGCAGTTCTTGGGATAGGTTCACTTCATTCTTGAGAAGTGACCCCAATCACCGCATCGATGATGAGTCACTGAAAGAATACTTCTATCGGGGACAGGATGATAATAATAAAGCGGTATTGGATACTATAGCGGGTGGTTCTTATGGGGAGTGTCCTTTATGTCGAGATTGCTGAAAAATTAGAGAAAATCTCCCGGAATAATAAAGCTTGGAGTACTAGGAAGTCAGATACTGAAAGAAATACCTTCGCAGTGCAATCCACACACAACCCAGCCACAGACGAGATTCGTGAAGAGATGGCTCAGATGAGAACTGAGCTTGGGTTGGTATTAAAACATGTCACTGGGGGTGCAGAAAAGATAAATGCAGTGAACTACTTGTCTAAACCACCACCACCAACTGATAAATATTATTATGAGGAGGATTCCTATGCGGTAAATGAACAGACGGGGGGTTTCCGACCGAATGCCCAAGGCTCCAATCAGGAGAATTGGCGCCAAGGTCAAGGAAACCAAGGTCGGAACTATGGTAATTATAACCGTGAGGGTAATTATGTCCGAGATGGAAATTACAACCGCGACAACAACTTCAACAGGGGTAACTATGGTAACAGAAATGATAGGAGTGGGCCCTATGTTCCTCCTCAAAATCGTGAAGTTGCTCCTAGGAATGGTGGAGGTAGTATGGCGCGAGTTGAGGATATGTTGCATAAAATGATGAGGAGGTTCGATGCTAGTGATGAGCACACTAAAGAGTTAAGGAGTGATTTAGCGGGTATTGGGCGGAAAGTCGATACACATGCAATATCGATTAAGCAGATTGAGTTGCAAATGGCCCAATTATCTGCGACGGTGAACACACGACAACCGGGCACTCTCCCTAGCAACACTGTCCAAAATCCGAAAAATGATGGACACTGTATGGCAATCACTACTCGGGGTGGTAAGCAAACCATTGACCCACCTGTGCCGTCTGATGCAGAAAAGGTGATAAGATATAATGATAAAGTGGTGGAGCTTAGTGGTGAGTTAGAAGATAAAATGGGAAAAGATGCTGAAGTGCCCAAAAAGGTGACTCCCATGCCTAGACTACCACCCCCCTTCCCTCAAAGATTAGTGAAAAAGACCGAGGATGGTAAATATCGGCGTTTTATAACGATGTTGAAGCAGCTTTCCATCAATGTCCCTTTGGTAGAAGCTCTGGAACAAATGCCCGGTTATGCCAAGTTTATGAAAGATCTGGTTACGAAGAAAAGATTGGTCACTTTTGAGGATGATGATAGAATGCAGCATTGTAGTGCTATTGCTACAAGATCTCTAGTGCAAAAGAAGGAAGATCCGGGTACTTTAATTATTCCTTGTACAATCGGGTTATTACATTTTGCGAAAGCATTATGTGATCTTGGGGCAAGCATAAATCTTATGCCCCTCTCGATTTACAAGAAGTTGGGTTTGGGTAACCCAAAGCCCACTGCAATGCGGCTACTGATGGCCGATCGAACAGTAAAAAGGCCTATTGGGATACTCCACGATATGCTAGTAAAAGTGGAGTCATTCATATTTCCGGACGATTTTGTTATTCTTGATTGTGAAGTCGATTTTGAGGTGCCTATTATTCTTGGGAGGCCATTCCTTGCTACGGGTAGAGCCTTAGTTCATATGGAAAAGGGGCAGATGAAATTACGATTGAACAATGAAGAAGTGACCTTCAACATTTGTAGGTCCATGAGGCAGAGTGGTGAGCTCCAATCGGTATCTGCTATATCCTACAAAGTTGATAAGTCATCCGATACACAAATAGAAGAACGTCTAGGTGTAGAAGCACTAGCGGCAGTGATAATGAATTTTGATAATGATTGCATTGAAGAGTATGGGTCATTAGTCGCGACTCTCGATCGTGGTGATGTTCGGTTTAAACCGAAGAAATATGAGTTAGATATGAAGAATCGCGAGTCTCCACGAAACTATCTATAGAGGAGGCTCCAAAGTTAGAACTAAAAGCTCTCCTACCTCATCTCAGGTATGAATTCTTAGGAAATGGTGACACTTTCCAGGTAATCATTGCATCAGACCTGAATGAACAACAAATTGAGAGTTTGGTGAAAGTGCTAAAAAGGTTCAAAAGAGCTATTGGGTGGACTATTGCGGACATTATTGGGATCCCTCCTGGTATTTGTTCTCATAAAATCCAACTCATGACCGACCATAAGCCAAGTATTGAGCACCAGAGACGCTTAAATCCATCTATGCAAGAGGTCGTGAAGAAGGAAATCATTAAGTGGTTGGATGCCGAAGTAATATATCCGATCGCCGATAGTAGTTGGGTATGCCCTGTTCAGTGTGTACCTAAGAAAGGGGGAATGACTGTGGTCCCCAATGAAACAAATGAACTTGTTCCAATGAGACCGGTGACTAGATGGAGGGTGTGTATGGATTACCGAAAATTAAATGCATGGACCGAAAAAGACCATTTTCCTATGCCCTTCATGGATCAGATGTTAGATAGACTTGCCGGAAAAGAGTGGTACTATTTTCTTGATGGTTATTCGGGGTATAATTAGATTTCTATTGCACCGGAAGATCAAGAGAAAACCACCTTCACTTGCCCGTATGGGACCTTTGCTTTCAAGAGAATGCCGTTTGGGTTGTGCAATGCACCTACCACATTTCAGAGATGTATGATGTCGATATTCTCCGATATGGTGGAGGACACTATTGAGGTGTTTATGGATGATTTTTCTGTGGTTGGTGACTCCTTTGAGCGATGTTTGAGTCATTTATCTGAGGTCCTTAAGAGGTGTGAAACTGCAATCTAGTATTAAATTGGGAAAAATGCCACTTCATGGTGAAAGAAGGTATTGTTTTAGGTCATCACATTTCAGAGAAGGGTATAGAGGTTGATCGAGCTAAAGTCGAGGTAATAGAGAAACTTCCCCCACCTATCTCTGTAAAAGGTGTGAGAAGCTTTCTTGGGCATGCAGGTTTTTATCGGAGGTTCATCAAAGATTTTTCAAAAATTGCGCATCCGTTGTGCAAATTGCTGGAGAAAGAGTGTAATTTTATTTTGATGGATCCTGTCTTAAAGCATTCGGCGAGTTAAAAGAGAAGTTGGTGTCTGCACCTATCATTATTTCTCCAGATTGAAGCAGTCCATTTGAGGTGATGTGCGATGCTAGTGGGGTTGCTCTAGGTGTGGTATTGGGACAAAGAAGGGACAAAATCTTTCATCCCATTTACTATGCTAGTAAAGCCCTCAATGAAGCTCAGAAGAACTACACAGGAGCAAGAGCTCCTTGCAGTAGTCTTTGCTTTTGAAAAAGTTCGATACTATTTGCTAGGTACTAGAGTTATAGTGCATACTGACCATTCAGCGTTGAGATATTTGATGGCAAAGAAGGATGCGAAACCGAGGTTGATTCGTTGGGTTTTACTACTGCAAGAATTTGACTTTGAGGTGAGGGATAGAAAAGGGACCGAAAATCAAGTTGCTGATCACTTGTCCTGTTTAGAAAATGAAGCTATGAGAGAGTTAGGGGATAAGACTATTATTGATGATACTTTCCCCGATGAGCATGTATTGGCTGCCTCACAACACTTGATTCCATGGTTCGCAGATTTTGCGAACTATCTGGCTAGCGATATTGTTCCATCGGACTTGTCCTTTCATCAAAGGAAAAAGTTCATGTACGATGTGAAGAAGTTATTTTGGGATGAACCACACTTATATAGGAGCTGTGCCGATGGGCTTATTCAGCGTTGTATGCCAGAAGTTGAGATGTTGAGTGTTTTAGAGGCATGCCATTCCTCACCCGTTGGTGGACATCATATTGGTATACGGACCGCTCATAAGATCTTACAATGTGGCTACTATTGGCCAACTATTCATCAATATGCTCATGAGTTCGCCAAAGCATGTGATAGATGCCAAAGAGATGGCGGCATTTCAAGAAAGTAAGAGCTCCCTCTAAACCCCATTCTTGTGATTGAATTATTTGATGTTTGGGGTATTGACTTTATGGGTCCTTTTGTGAGTTCTCATGGAATGAAGTATATTTTAGTAGCGGTTGATTATGTATCTAAATGGGTGGAAGCTATTGCCCTCGCAAACAATGAAGGGAAGAGTGTCACTGCATTCTTGAAAAAGAATATATTCTCTCGATTTGGTACCCCAAGGGCAATTATTAGTGATGGGGGATCCCACTTTTGCAACAAATTGTTTAAGGGATTATTGGAGAAATATGGGGTTCGCCATAATGTGGCCACTCCTTACCATCCTCAAACTAGTGGGCAAGTTGAGGTGTCAAATAGGGAGATCAAACAGATTTTGTCAAAAACAGTGAACGCTAGTAGAACGGACTGGTCAAGGAGGCTTGATGATGCTCTTTGGGCCTACCGGACAGCATATAAGACTCCCATAGGTATGTCCCCATACCAACTTGTATATGGGAAAGCTTGTCACCTACCGGTTGAATTAGAGCACAAAGCCATGTGGGCTATGAAGAAGTTGAAAATGGATTGGAATGAAGCTGTAGAACAGAGGTTAAATGGGTTGAATGAACTCGATGAATTTCGCCTAAAAGCTTATGAAAGTTCAGCCCTCTACAAAGAAAAGATGAAGAAATACCATGACCAGAAGATTGAGAAACGCGATTTTATAGTTGGGGATTTGGTGCTTTTATTCAATTCTAGGTTGCGTTTGTTTCCGGGCAAGCTCAAGTCCAAATGGACTGGCCCTTACTTGATCACCCAACTATTCCCTCACGGAGCGGTTGAGTTGGAAAACAAGGAGGGTGTGCGGTTTAAGGTGAACGGACAACGAATAAAAATCTATTTGGGGCATGCTGAATCGTCGAATGAAGTGATCGAGGCATACCATCTTGATGAAGTCTGAGTAATCGAGTATCCTCCATTGTGCCGCAATATTAAATCAAGCGCTGGTTGAGAGGCAACCCAATATGTATCCTCTAAGCCAACTATAGTTTTTTTTCTTTTGTAATAGTCGCATTTTCTTTGTTTTCGTTTTGTTAAAAGTGTTGGCTAGAGCGTAGTTTAGGGTCCGTGTCCACTAAGTCTCTAGTCAAACACATAGAGAATAGCTTAATGGGTGTTAACTTTGCAGGTAGCACATCACCAGAAAAATCTACAAAAATTGGTCTGAAACACTCAATGACGGATCCATCGACGGACCGTCACGCGTGCAACGGACCGTCACGCGTGCAACGGACCGTCACAGAAATCCGTCGTGCCAGGTAAGTTTGTCTAATTTTTTTAAAATTAGGGCACCCGCGACGGAACCCACGACGGACCGTCACACGTCTGACGGACCATCATCGGGGACTCGTCGCGTCATTAACCAGCAACCCGACCCGACCCGGCTGCGGAATTTTAAAAGTTTTAAACCTTTTTAAACTCCCCACCCCTTCATTTCAACCGTTTCTTTCCCTCTGATCTCCCATTTCCTCCCTTTTCAACTTCCTTCCATCCTCATCCTCTTCCCTATCAACCGATCCACCATCACTTCCCCAAATCCCCACATTCTCATTTTCCCCTTCCCCAATCTCCTTTCTGCTGGTCGGAGTCTGCTGCTGTGTTTCTGATCTTCCTAGCTGAGTGCCTCACTTGCTTGTTTTTCTCCTCTTCCCAGGTATGTGTTTCTGATCTCTACCCATTTACACTACATTATTATTTTTCAATTACTATTGGCCCGTTTCTTTTTGGTGGGTCTTTGATTTTTGATCCCTTGTAGTATGCTACAGACAACATGACATGTTTTAAAGACCTACACTTATAATTACAATTGATGTGGGTAATGGGTTAACCGAATCAAAGCAGGGTATATATTTTTTTTGAAATCTTATCTGACCTAGGTTGATAGTTCCACGAATTGCCTTGTTAAAACTCGAGAAATTGGTGCTTTAGCATTGCTAGTTTGCTACGTATTTGGGTTAGAAATATGTAGGTTAATATGGAGTCTTTTGTTTGAATCACAGGGGATGATTGTGGTATCCTCAGTTCTGTCACTGAATGACAGAACGAGACCCCGTCGACGGACCGTCGTACCCACGACGGACCGTCATAGGGTCTGTCCCAACACCCCATGATTTGTTTTCTCTAAGTGTCCACCAATGGACATATGAGATGGACCGTCGTGCCCTCGACGGTCCGTCCTGCACAACCGTCATGGTTGTCAGAGACCCTATTCCTAAGGGTCTCCAACTTTTTCTAAGTGTCCACTGATGGACCTATACGACGAACCGTCATTCCCACGATGGTCCATCCTGCACAACCGTCATAACGGTCAAAGATCCCTATCCTAAGGGTCTCCAATATTTTTCTAAGTGTCTACTGACGGACATCTACGATGGACCGTCGTACCCACGACGGTCCGTCCTGCAAAACCATCATGGTTGTCAGAGACCCCAGTCCTAAGGGTCTCCAATTTTTTCCAAGTGTCAAATTACAGACCTATACGACGGACCGTCGTAACCACGACGGTCCGTCCTGCACAACCGTCATGACGGTCAGAGATCCCTCTCCTAAGGGTCTACATACTTTTTCTAAGTGCCCCACGACGGACATCTACGACGGACCATCATGATCACGATGGTCCGTCCTGCTTATCCGTCGTAACTGTCAGAGACTTTCCTTCTAAGGGTCTCCAAAGAAATATTGTTTAAGTAATACATGACGGACCCCATGACGGTCCGTCATACTCACGATGGGCCGTTAACTGGTCCGTCGTGTTTCACTGCTACTTTAGAGATGTCATTACAACTTTGATCTTATGTGTATTTTGTTTCGTTTTTGTTTGTCTTGTTTGCTCCTTCTAGTACTAATGAGGATTCTTTACAGGTACTATCTCGCATGGCACCGAAACAAGATCGCGTTTACGCACGTGGGCGTTCAAAGTCCGTCGCCCCGTCTGCCCGACTGGTTATAGGCTCTGATGATGAGCATGATCCCGAGTACGTGCCCCCAGGTACTGCCACTCCAGCACGAGATGCACGTGCTACCAGAGCCACGCCCAAGAAGGTGGCGTCCGGCGTAGTCACTGCCTCCCAGTCTGATGAGGAGCATACACTGACCGGCACACCTTCTGGGTCAGTGGCACAAGATGAAGGAGCGTCTGGCTCCTTAGGAGTTTCTTGGTCGGAAGAAGCCTCCGGGTCCGCAGAAGCCTCTGCACCCGCCACAGCTGCACAGTCTACCTCGTCTGGTGAGGCTGACAGTACTGATTCCACTCCAAGCTTACCGACTGGAGTCCCCGCCCCGGTTGCCGACTAGCCCAACCGGTGGTGTGTCGACGGGCAATACCAAGTGTATTCAGACGCCAAGCTACTAAATGATAAGGGCGTCATCACACGGACACTTACACTGGAGAGGCGGGTCCTTACGGGTAGTGTTCCCACCATGCCGGATATCCACACTGTCTTCACCAGACACCGGCTAGAGTGGACGGCTCGTTCTTTGGGCCGATACAGTGAGGAGTTGGTCCGAGAGTTTTACGCCTCTTATGTGGCTACTCTCCGATCACAGATCGATAGGCGGACTGCCCCCGCCAAACAGGCCCCACTTGATCACGTCAGAGTCCGCGGCATACAGGTCGACATCTCCCTGCTAGCCATCCGCCGGTATCTTTACGGCGAGGATGTTGATGCCACCAGGACCCCTCTCACCGCCGAGTTCGACTACCGGTGGCAAATTATTAAAGAGGGCCAGTTCTTGCGTGAGTCATCGCTGAGAGAGACCACCAAGAGGTGGATGGCCCAGCACTTATCTATTGATGGAGAGGCTGCTGACTGGGTAATGGAGCCGAAAGGAGCCATCAGGAAGTCTAACTTGACCTTCACGGCCAAGTTTCTATGGTTGATTGTCCGCCACTGCCTCTCCCCCACTGCTGCAGATAATATAGTTACATGGGATCGCGCAGTTCTGATGGCAGTGATGATGGCAGGGTTTGAGGTTGACTTCGCTTGGCTTCTTCAGGCGGTCATGCACGAGAGGGCTTTCAAGGTCACCACGACTTACCCTTTTCCGTGCATGGTGTTTTCCTTATGCAGGTCCGTAGGTGTGCCCATCTGGAACATTGATCAGCTCATGATCCCGCAGGGCAATATTGATATCGGCCTCATCAGGTATGAGGCCAATGAGTTGGCTCCATGCAGAGGGACCCGCCCAGAGATGCCTCTACTTGGTAAGAACCTGGCAGATACTGTAGCGCATGCTCAAGCGGCTACTCAGGCTGCTTCTGCACCTACTGACACTACCCCGGTCGAGTCTAACCCAGGTAGTAGCACTGCCCCGAGCTCTTCTCGCTCAGCCCCTTCCCCCGTTCTGGTCCCACTTGCTAGGGTCCAGAAACTAGAGGCTCAGATGACCACACTTCTGCATCACATCCATCCTTGGATGCAGAGGTCTATTGCTGAGGCGGAGGAGCGCTTGGAACGTAAGATGGCACAGCACACAGAGAGGAAGATCTCGGAGGTTCATCACCGCTTAGACGCTTTTGAGTTGCGGGTGCTAGCCCGGCCAGCCCCTCCAGCGGACGTATCGACCCTTCAGGCGGCGGTTGAGAGTTTGCGAGCAGATCTTGATATGATCCTAGAGGCTAGGGTGCCTGAGTCTGAGGCCCCTTCTGCAGAGCCTGCTGAGGACACAGTGATGGCTGCTCTATTTACCACTTCTGATGTTCCTTCACCTCCCCCACGAGAGCATGCCAAGAGGCGCAGGGTTCGAGAGGAGGACGAGGCTAGGGCGAGGAAGAAGGAGCGCCGTGAGATGGAGGCTGCGAGGAGATCCTCGATTGCCAATGAGTAGGCCCATACGTTGAGGGCTGTAGAGTTAGTTGCCGGGGCGTCTAGCTCCAGAGTTGTGGAGACAGTGAGAGGCACTACTGATAGTGCTGTTGTTGTTGTGGACACTACTGAGGGTGTCCAGACTACGAAGGGAGTGGGTTCCGAGGAACCAGACCCACCAGCTTGCTGATCGCCGGCGCTTTGCGCCTCAGGTTTGCTTCACCGACCATTCACGTATTTTAGTTTTTTTTTATGCATTGGGGACAATTGCATATATTTTTTGTTGGGGGTGGGGTAAATGTAAAGTGAATGTTAGGGTGAAGTCTGAGTAGCCCAATTCACGATCCTCTCTTGGAGTTTTCTTGCCTGTGTTCTTTTTCCCCAAGAGACTAATTACTTTTATTGTGGAACCGACATGTTTATATCTTGTGTACATAGTATAACTCTGAAGCATGATGGCTAAACTGAAATGATATCCCGATGTAATGAATATGATGCAATGACTAGGCATAGTAATTGATATGTGTGGCTCTAAGCATGACATAGAGATACACTACTGCATGACCCTGAATCTAAGACTATAACTAGGTGTCTAATAATCTGGTAGTGTAACGAGATGTCAAGTGAGTGTGAGGAAAATTCGAATGATCCACCATTGATACTGAGCTAGAACTTGCCTGTTAGTCTTGCTGAAAGTAAGCCGAAATAAACAATTAGGAAAAGATCATAGACCCTTGTTCGAAATAGTCAATCTTGAGCCTAAAAAGAACAGAAAACCAAATGAAGTTAATCCCTTTTTTATCCAAATGAATTGAGCTTAAAATAGATCTTTCTTTTTCACCCCAAATGATCTTCTCTGGGAACAATGTGTTGACCCTGGTCCCTCCTTGGACATGTGCACCTCAGTTTATGCCAAAAGCATAAGTTGAGGGTGGCTAATGCAGAAAGCAACCTTGTTTTGGCCCTGACCCAACCATGGGTATTGTGGACCTTGACTCATGGCAAAATCATGAGTTGAGGGTGACTGTTATAAGGAAAACCCCGGAAAGTGGGGTTGAAAGAATGAAGAGAAAGAAAGAACAAAACAGAAGTGACTAAAAAAAAATGAATAAAGTATACATATGAAGCAAAATAAACACAAGAAAAGAGAAAAGTCACTTACACATAAGGATAAGAAAGGGAAAACAACAAGGTGAAAAGAAAATTGAGAAATAGGGCAAAATAAAATAATAAAAAGGTGGTACGCTTAGCCGATATGTCAAGGAGCGCAACAAGTCACTAAAGTATACCTAAATATACCCTACCTGACCCTGAGCCTATGTTACAAGCTAATAAAGTCCTGTCGTGATCCTAAGAGTTGTAATGACGAACTTAAAGCAGTGAAAATAAGGGCAAGCATATGGCAATATATATAAATGAGTTGTGAATTTGTTTTGAGAGTGAGTATTGAAAAGTAATCCTTATACTCAAACTGAAATCATTGTGTGAAAAATGAGGATGTTGTTTTGAAGTGAGGACACTAGTTGCAATACCGGAAATATTAGCACCTTGGTGAGAAATTGAAGAGGATAGGTGTCAGTGCCTAGTGAGTCTGTGTCATGGTCTGGTCCACATAATTCAAGCCTAATAGTGATAACATGCATGAACATAATGAGAATGATCAGGATTGATAGCCAAATGATTGCGAAAGCTAAAATGTGGATACTCTTGTACAAAGATTTTGTAGTGAGTCATAGTGCGTCGCTTGAGGACAAACAACGAATTTAAGTTGAGGGTGTTGATGTACCGTGGTTTCACGGTACTTTTAATGCTTTTTCCTTAATTTTAGTGTGTGTATAAAGCCTTTTTGTATTGATTTTTTATGTAAGTTTCTCTTTATTTGCAGGAAATCTGTCCAAAGACGGGAGTTTTGAGCAAGAAATGCAGAAGAGACCACCTACAGAGCTTATGACGGTCAGTCGAGGCTGTGACGGTCCGTAGGTGGCATCGTAGTGAGGAGGGAAGCTGCTGAAGGAAGATGGGGAAGTCTGACCAAGTGTGGGACTACGGAAGTTCATGACGGACCGTCATAGCCACGATGGTCCGTCCTGCTGGTTCGTCGTAATGATCAGAGAGTAGTCCCAGTACCCAAATTCCAAGAAGTTAAGTATTATGGAACGGAGCCCCTCGACGGACCGTCGTGCTTGAAACGGTCCGTCATACCTGTCCGTCGAGGGTAATGAAGAAAGCAGCAGAAGAATTTGTGAAGTATGGGACGACGGAGGCCATGACGGTCCGTTGTGCCCACGACGGTCCGACACGAGGTCCGTCGACTCAGACGCGTTTGGACAGATTTTCATTAATTAGAATCCTTCTTTTATTAGGTTTCGTTTTTATTATAAATAGTTTGAAAAACCTCGTTTTTGGGGTTAGACTTTTGGATAATTTTTAGTTCTCTTGTTCAAGTATTGAAGAAGGAATTTCAGTAATTGATACACTTTTTCTGGAATTGATTGTTGGTGTTTTTGTTGATTAATCAAGTGAATTTCTGGATTTTATTCTTTCTCATTAAAGTAAGTGCATGAATTCTTATATTAAAAATATGAATAGTGTGATTTTGACCATGGGTAACTAAACTCCATAACTAGGGTTGTGGGAACCATGGGTGAACAATAAGGTAAAATCTAACTAAAATAACAATTCTAGAATATTGTCTTGCATGTATTGATAATTCTTTCGTGTAGAAGTCTTTTTAACGGGTGGCCAACGTTAGAACTCGCCTTAATGCTACTTTCCGGACCAAGGAGGTAGATAATAGGAAAAGAATTATCAACATAGATTTAGTGTATACTATCTAATAGGCTAGTGTCGGTTGGTACGAGATAATAACTTAGTCAACTATCGAATACAATGCTTAATATGAGGTAAAGATAAGGGTTAGTATAGCAACACACGTAGCTCGACCAAGGTGCGGAGTGAAATTTTCTAGATTCCGGACCAAGGATTTAGAGATACATAACTTATCACTTTACATGCAAGATACTAGGAAAGAATTGTTATAGTTAGAATTATCAAGTTAGGAACCTGTGGGGAACACTTATGCCCTAGTTACTTTTATTAATTTATTAAACTTCAAGATTTGAATCTGTTAGTTGTCTACTTTAATTTAGTTAATCATTTTTATTAATTTAAGAAAACCCACCTTTTTTGTCTTTTGTTTTCCAGGGAAATAGTTGACTAAATAGTAGTAATAATAGAATAAAGTTAAGTCTGAACTAATTTCCTCGTGGAATCGATCCCAACCTCATTAGTTGGGTTCTTTACTTGATACGACCACTTTACTTCTTATTTGAGAAGTAAGTTTGAGCGTATCAGTAATCCAGGTCAAGGGTTCGCTTGGAAACCAACAATGGTCTCCGAGTGTCAGTCCCGCCCAGGATGTAGGTTCGGGGCGTGACAGATACTTCTTGGATGACCTTCTAGGATGCATGACTAGAAAACTAATGTTTTCATGACCACATTAACAAATATATATTTGTTAATGTAGTATTTGCAGTATTTTAAACCAAAAAATGTATTCAACAATCAATTTCATAAGTGTAACGTGCGCTCAAACATCAACAGATTCAAAAAGAAAAAAATATATAAATAAAGTTTTTTTTATTACATACAACTATTTCACCGTTAACTCAAATACAATAAATTAAAATCAATATTTAATTATAGCCAGAATTTACAGCAAGACAACAATATTAATATACAACTCTGATCACAAACAACTTAAAACGTTGTCCAGTATATCACATAATTTTTGTGTTTCTATATCTCTATGTGTTTACTATTTACATTAACTAAATGGGATACCAAAAAAGTGTTTGTATTATTAAAAAACAACATATTCCAAACTAAAAAAAATATACAATATCATGTTAATATTTGCATTAAACATATTGTGACCCAAAAAGTATTGTATGCATTCAAATAAACAGAAAAATGTATATGAAATTAAAAGATTCAAATATTTTCAATCGTTCTGCATCTTATATTGGATTCAAAACATTCAAAAAGAAACTAAAAGATATCAAATCAAAGATTTCACAGAATCAACCTAAACAACAAAAAATAAAAATACCTGATTTCAAAATTTCTTGAATCCAATGGAACTAACGAAATTTATTGAATCCAATGGATGTGACAAAATTATAGTCGTGGATTTCGAAAACATCAACTTCAAAAATATGTCAAATTCGATTCGAAGAAGTTTTGAATATTGTTGATTGTTTAATTTGAAAGACAAAATTATTTCTGCAATTATTTTTATTTTTTTGGAATTGTTAAGGATGGAACAGGAAAAAAAACGCCTGACATAAATAATGGCAACATATCAGCTTCAAAACGTAACTGAATAATTTTCAAAAAAGTTCTCCTTTTTTAAAATTTTCGGTTCCATGTTTTCTCTTTATTGTTATTAAGTTTTTGTATTCTTTTATTTTAATCAAAATAAAATAAATACATAACTAGACATTTAACAAACTAAAATATTACTATTTTTAATAAATAGTTAAACTATTGCTAAGGAGTCCCACTAAAGTTGAAACTATTGTTGTTTTGAAAATTTTCCCTAAAACAATTAGGCTTAAGTCATCTACAACCACATAAAGTTATCCTCATATTTAATTTGGACACCTCAATAAAGGTTGGTACCTATTGAACACCTCTACTATTTTGAATTGACATCTATTTGATATCTTTTTAACAATCAACCAAAAATATTAAGTTTATGCGATACACTTGCGATGACATGACACAATGAAGATTCAAATTATGACTTGTGTCATTAGATCCAAAAATTATTTTAAAATATATTTTAAATAATTAAAAATAAAATAAAATTTTTGTACCCCAAACAATCCACCCACCCACACCAAATCTTTCCCATGCTACCCATCGGACTTTTGGCCCCCCGACATCTTCTTACTTATTTTATTTTCTTCTTCTTCTTCTTTACAATAAATTAACAATGACTAGATTTTTATATTCAATTTTTTTTAAAAAAAACTTTAGTAATTTCATTGTTACCCAAAACACCCAAATTCTTCCCGTGCTACCCATCGGAACAACCATTTTTCATCTTCTTCGTAATAAATCAACAATGACGAATTTAGATTCAATGGTGATAGAGGAGGTAAGTCGACTATAGAAATAAAAAAACATAATGGGTACAAAAATGACAGACATATTAGCGATGTGGCGAAGGAAATGGTGGCGAAGAGACAAGGACGAAGAACATTATGGGAAGGAGTTAAATTGTAAATTTATAAATTTGCTTACTTTCATAATAAAAAATATGACAAGATTCAGTTCTAGATTTCAAAAAATATATCTAAGTGGAGGCGATAATGGTAGAGGCGGTGGACGGTGGTGGTTGCTCAAAAGAAGAGAAAGAAATAGATGTGTTGATGATGCTACTAACAGATTTGAAAATATAAGATGATAATAATAAGAAGTTCAAAGAACAAAAGGAAGAAGAAGAGAGGTGTATATAACTGCCATGACAGATGCTACAATGGAGAAGAGAGAATTTTTTTTAATTGAAAAATGTTAAATTTGATGCATTCAGGCACTTCTTGTTAGTGAATGACACCCAAATGCCACATAAGCAAAAAGTGTTTAAGTGGTATCAATTCAAAGTAGTAGAATTGTTCAATAGATAATAGTCTTAGTTAAGGTGCCTAAGTGAATTATGGAGACAACTTTAAGGGGCCGCTAATGACTTAAGCCAAATAATTACTCCCTCTGTCCCATTTTATGTGACACCATTTTTTTGTCAGCCCCCTAAAAAATGTCACATTTCTTATATGGTAAATTTTAAAGATACAATTCCTCTTTTACGCTTGTTGGTCCCACTTAATTCTAAAGATAATGCTCCAATACATTTATGAGGAGAGAAGAAGTGAGTTTACTTTTTAATATGACTATTATTTAAAGGACAATTTGGTAAATATTTCAAAGTCTTTCATTATCTCTTAAACTCCGTCCCGATCAAATGTTGCCACATAAAATGGGACAGTGGGAGTACAATTTCATAGTCAAACTTAAACTAATTTAGTAAGTACTCATTGATCCAAAATAAATTACGGTCAATATGCCCTTTAGTTTAGGATAAAATACCTATATGAACACCATTTTTCTTCATAATTTTCATTATTTCCTATCAGTTGTAAAATTTTCCAAAATCTCTTACTTTAACCCCCAAACGCTGGATGCATAAATCCTGACTCTCAAAACCGACATTTATCCCTTCCTTATTTTACTCCACAAATCTCTCCTTATCTTTAGTCACAAAATCTTGATAGTTATTTTCTTATTCATGTTTGAAATTCAAAATCGGTCTCTTTTATGTAGATTAAGGATATTTACGAGTCTTTTACCTATTTTTAAAAGTACTTCAAATTTTATAATTAAATAAAAATAAGTAAACTTCAAATTTTCAACACTAAATCATAAATTCGAAAGAAAAAAAAAGAAGTAATAGTAGTAGTTATAATTTAATAATAATTAATATAATATTTGTAATTATCCATAATTTGAGTTGGTTATGAACTCCAACTACTGGTCATCATTAAAACTGATTATGACTCTTGTATTATTATTTAATCTTTCCATTGTCTCAAAATAATATTAATTTCAATTTAGCCAAAATTTCATACAGACTGATATTTTCCTTTTTTTTTGTTGGTGTTTTTGATAATTAAATTTCTTTAATGGATTGTGTTTGTTCATGTATCTAATTGATGACTTAATTCTTACTTATCGTGATACATTTATATATAGATACACTTTACTTCCGCTTACATACATCCTTCTTTCACAACCTTATTGTATTTGATACATTATGTAAGTTATACATATCTTTCAAGGCAAACAATACTATACTTATCAATTTAAACGAGATACATAAATAGTAATGTATCATGCACTAATTTTTGAGATATGATACGTAAACTTGAATTTATACTAATTGTATAAATTACATAGCAACCACCACACGGTAATGTATCGATCTCAAATCTAACATCTTATAGGCAACAATTACTTATGTAATGTGTTTAGTGTAAATACAATACTTATCAATTTAAACAAGATACCTAAAAATAGTAATGTATCATGCACTAATTTTTTAGACATGATACATAAATTCGAATTTATACTAAATGTATCAATTGCATAGCAACTACCTGTCACGATCCAAATCGAGTCGTGAGTGACACCCATACTTAACTACCTAAGTGGGCGAACCAACAAATTCAACCCTAAATCATATTATACAAAAAAATAATACGGAAGCTCAAAATCTGAATAATATCGTTTCCAAAAACCTGAAAGTCATCACAACAAGGACATCTAATCTCAAATTACTAAGTCTAGAGTATCAAAGACACCAAAGTAAATGAATAAAATAGTTTATGTCCGAAAACTAAGGACATCATGCCATGACCAAGAGAATCCAACAAGCTCTTGAATGAATATCTCACCTTGGAACCTGATATGCTGGAGGTTGACTAGAGCTGAGGGCAACTCAAACTCGCTGCACTCCATAAAACACTCCATAAAAGGAAAACAAAGGAAAACACAAGTAGGGCTGAGTACGGGGCAACATGTACTGAGTAGGTATCATCAGCCAACCCGAAATGGAAACTAATATATAATGAATAATAGTAGGAAATCAACTATGACACCTAACCTGTAGCAAGCAACAAAGAACATGAACAAGTGTCAACAACGTTAAAGTAAGTACGTAATTAGTCAACGATATCAAGATCACACATGAGGACTTATGTCTCCAAACCAAACCATTTTGGGAGTTGAGTTCTTTGAGATTGAGTACCTTCCATTAATTCAACATGTTTTTCCTTTAATATTAACGTGTCAGAACGTGACACTCCGATCCAAGAATATCGTGTTAGAACGTGACACTTCGATCCAAAAATATCGTGCCAGAACGTGATACTCCGATCCAATAATACCGTGTCGGAACTTGACACTCCGATCCAAGAATACCGTGTCGGAACGTGACACTCCGATCCAACAATATCATTAATTTATTAATTATTATCACCACTTTAAATTCATTAACAATATTTCATCATGCCTTCTTCATTCAAGGCATCACTTCGATAGATAGGGTTCAAGATCATAAATTTCACGGTCTCAAGATTTTAGACCAATCACAAACAGCACATTCAAGCTACACAATCACACAATCAAATACATAGAGAACTTCATAGTATCATTCAATGCATATCAATCGCTATTAAGAGTTTATCTATCAAATTGAATAAACCATAACCTACCTCTACCGAAGAACCGAAGTCAAGAACTACTTGTCCAATGCTTTTCCTTTTCTCAATGCTTCCGAACCTTTCCAATCTATCAAATATACATGCATAATTCGTAAGTTAACAAGCCTATAACCACTCATATTATTCTATGTCTAGCCTAGACTCAACAACTCCCTAATCCTATCATAAATTTCCTAAGTTCTAATCCAAGGGTAAGTCTAAATTCCTCCCCTTAGCATAAATTTAATGTAGTTCATATAATGTACTACACCTTATATTTAATTACCTATCACAATATGTTAAAACCTATTTATAATATGATAATGAAGTTAAATGATAATAGTAAACCTAATTGATTATCAGACCATGGCGTACTACAAAACATGGCAAGACTAACATCTTTCTAATTGATGCTTAAAACTACAACATTACTCAACATAATGATCAGCCATAATTAGGCATAAGAACCAAACAAAGTCGTTACCCTTAAGTTTAGAAAATCACCACAGTTTGACAAATTGAGACCTTTAACATGGCAATTCTAATTCCATTCTTCTTAAATAACATAAACAACCAATTCCTGCACCAACATATTATAATTATTTACATTCACTTTTTGGCCATTACTGTTCTATAATTATACCTTTACCATTTGTGACAATTAACTAAGAGACAGTCAAGTCGGTCCACAATACCAAACAAACTATAACTTCCATTCTCCCTTATTAATTCATATTATAATAATGTTTTAACTCCTCAACCCACCATAATTTCAATAGCTTTTAATAATATTCTATACATATGTTTGTTTGACAGAAATTCCTACAGGACCCAATTGAATTGAAATACGCAAGATCACACACATGATAAGTTTCATAGCCACCGCCACTACATTAACCAATCAAGCATAATCATCCCATTAATTTAATTACGAAAAGTTAAAGTAAAAGGTCAGTTGAACTCGCTTCGTGAATTTTCTTTGACAACCGTGCGACTCCTTTCTAATTTTTTCTTTCTTTCAACAGATCAGTTATCACCCTAGTTGTATACCTTAAAATTATAAAAGGGTAAAAGTGACCCATTATTTATTTTATAATTAATTTTTTTAACAATCAACTAAATAAATTATTAAAACTACCCCACTAATTTCATAATTATAATTATGAATAGTCCAAAACACCCATTTAAAATCTATCAAAAAGTATTTTATCAACGAAAAAGTTCTAGTGCTTAGAATGACCGAACGGGTTGTTTCAATAGATACCAATTTACCCATCGTTCGTCCTCGAACGATCTAAATAAAGGCGAGTGCGAGAAAGAGTACCTGAATCAATAAAAAGATGTGGATATCTTTCTTGCACATCAGCCTCACTCTCCCAAGTGGACTCTTCAACTGGTAGATTCTTCCACTAGGCCTTGACACAACCATCAAGACAAATATTTTCTAACATAACCATGCTAAAATCTTGAATCCATATTGATTACAATCAGGAGTGAACCTGAACCAACCATCACACACTCATAATTCATCAACCATCACAGAACTTATCAAGATCCTTACAACATAATATTTTCTCGAGCTTAAGCTATTAAAATATGATTTTTAGACATCAAATAATCATTAAGGAGAAAGTGAGTCATATTCTAAACCATGCTCAAAATGTAGTTGGTCACATAGGAATGTACATAACCACAACCATATAACTCTAGATATTTCTTCTACAGTGTCCATATCAAACATTTTCATTTATCTGACATTATCTCTTTGATTTTTTTTATTTTTTTAGCTACCCACAATAAAAAAAAATTTAGTCCCTATTATAGTTGCACACATACTTGATTTATTGAACCGCACATCCATTGAAGTCAACACTCTTAATACTAACAAAACTCATAACCACATTGATCATCTACCTTACTCCCAAACCATCATTTGTATCAAAGTATTCTTATCAATATAGGTTCAAACTATGACTATATCTCTTTCTAATTAAGCATCTAATGAAAATACGAGCCCCAAACAAGGCTAATAGCCCTAATTTCAAATTTGAGAGTACCTTTCCATCGAAATAAAACTATTAAATCATACCCAAAGTCAACTTCACACCACTTTCAAATATCATGTTTTAGCTACCGTTCTAAACCATCACATACCTCATACCGACACTTGGGATTTTTTTTGGTCACTGAAATTATTATGTATACTATAAGCTCATAATATCTATTCACCATGAAATGTCTATCTAACACATCATAACATTTTATGTAGTCCCATCAATAGAGTAGTATTAATCCAACTCTTAATTCTTAATAACCATGTAGAATTATATCTCACCTTGTACATCATTCTTAAGTCCTGCATCATAATTTGAGCAATCTAACCCTAGATAAAATTCTTAATTTTCCATACCTCATTGTTTGTCACCTAAATCAAAACTCAATCTTTATAAAAGTCAATGATAAACTCCTAGTAAGTATGTACCGAACTAGTTCACATCTCAGAGCCATATCTAAACTCATAGTAAAAAAAATCAATACAACCTTCAACTACACCCCAAGAATTTATACGAGAGGTCTTATTCCTTCACTTTCCTCAAATTCTTCTCATGGTGCGAAATTCTAAATATCTCTACCCTTCAATATATCAGACTCTTGTTAATTCCTCTAGGTCACTTATCGATCTCATTCTTTTACCAAAAACCCATGACATTTTACCTTATACTCTAAACCAACACTTTTAACTGAAATCTTTCCTTGTTCCATTTAAAAAAAAATCAAAAGTAACAAACTTTAGTACTCCAATCACGTGTAAGTCCTTTCAAAGGCTCGATACCCGATGCAATAGATCATTTATTACCTTACAAATTCATACCTTGAAAATTTTTAGGAATTCATGTATCTTAGCTTATCATTGATCGCCTCTTCATATATCTCACCATATCCTTAGCTAAAAATTCAATAGTATTCATTGTTAAACTCAAACAACAAAACAACTTATCATCACACTCGAGCTGGACGTATGTACACTTCTTTGTCAAGTCTTATCCACTACCTTTTTTTTAACAAATCTGATGAACACGTGACAATATTACCATAACCAAAGTAAAACGGGTGAAATCACGTGTTCCTGAACTCAATTCTCAACCCCTAAGAAAATACCCCTTTAGTCCTTGCAATCAGAGAAAAATATTCTTGCACTCACCTCTTTCCGAAGGCTACACTACATCCCACTACTTTTTCTTTTTTCATTATGAAACTAGCTCCTTTAAATTTCATTTGTGTGGCATCCCGATATCTTTTAAAACTTTTCATATAACCATGTTACTTATCAAATAGTAGAAAATCACAACCTTAGATACTCGCAAGTTAGTATTACCATAGAAAATTCATTTAACGCATAATCCTTATCATATATTTGCATCTCAGCTACTGTTCATTACAAACTCTTATTACCATCATGCTCAGTTAGCCCTTGTAATCACCACGAAGTGAACCTTTTCCTCGGCTTGACACCTTAAACTTAAGTATACCAATAAAGTTCAAAGGACTAGCTCAATTTTGTACGTACTTTCTTACTAGAATCTTCAATTTCCTTCACCCAAGTATACTCAATTTGACTTTCTATATCCATAAGCTTGTCATTCCAGTATCAATTTACTCCTTTAAAGTTTAAGATAAAATCATCAATCCTCATTTAGAATTCTCAAGATACACTTTACAACCTAAATGCGGTAAGATCCTACCAAATATCCACCACTAAAATCTTCCTTAGAAATAATGTTTAACCCAAGTGTCTATAGTAACAAGCTAGTTGTTTTCTCAAATGAGAAAGCAATATCGAATCTCACTACCTAAACATGTCATACCACTAATAACTTCTTAAGTAGTTAGTATTCACACTTGACAATCGATGTATTCATTTACACATAACACTAGTACCGTACTGTGAGAGGTTGTTAAATTTATCAGTAGAACACATCATACCCATCGAGAAGATCGTACCCAAATAGCCCACACATATCTACTGATTGAATAACTGCAAAACATTATCGAATTTGTTCTTTCTCTAGACCAAGAATTTGATTTACTTATTAAATCAAGTCAATAACAAAAGTAATACACTTCATAACTCTAACCAAGTAAACATTGATGACCCTCTCTGATATACACTCAATCTACGGATCGTAGTTGAGATTTTGACCTTAATTGGTGCAACATATACTTTTATTATTCCGTAACTCATCTCTCTTCCTATCGCTCAAAGTTTGGGGTATAAAATTGGATAAAGAAGCTAGAAAATGCTGTCTTAAGTCATAGGTAGTGTTTTTTTACTAATCGACACTCAACATGAGACTATCACCACATTTTGCGTCTCCCCAAAACTAGTATGTCGCAAATTCAACAGCAAGCCTCCATTATACTTATTGTATGAAGCAACTAAAAAAATCAATAATGAAAGCATAAACGTCTTCATAATCAATACCCATGAATAATGAGGGTTTCAACTTTATGAACTTAATAAACAAAATTATGTTGATCACTAGTCATTACAAGCCTTGTAATCAATCGAGAAAATATACTTATTTCCAAGGACACATTTTTTTCTTTTTCTTTCCGGTGTTGCCATGTTAACTTCTAATACTATAGTATTGACCATATGTGAAATAGAGTGAAGAAGTTCACATACCAATTTGTATCATCTAGATACAAATTGGGTTCAAGTAGTAGCACGAAAGAAAGAAGGAATGAAATTTTCCTAAAGTCATATAGCCTCTCGAAGAAAAGTAAAGGCGTCCCCGTACCGTTCTGCAAGACTCTACTAGACTTGTCCTTGTGTGACGAGATCACCGAACCTAACGCTCTGATATCAAGTTTGTCACGACCCAAATCGAGTCGTGAGTGACACCCACACTTAACTACCTAGGTGGACGAACCAACAAATTCAACCTTAAATTATATTATACAAAAAATAATGAGGAAGCTCAAAATCTAATTAATATCGTTTCCTATAACCTGAAAGTCATCACAACAAGGACATCTAATCTCCAATTACTAAGTCTAAGAGTATCAAATATACCAAAGTAAATGAATAAAATAGTTTATGTCCGAAAACTAAGGACATCATGCCATGACCAAGAGAATCCAACAAGCTCTTGAATGAATAGCTCACCCTGGAACCTGATATGCTGGAGGTTGACTAGAGTTGAGGGCAAGTCAAACTCGCTGGTACACTTGCTGCACTCCATAAAAGGAAAACAAAAAAAACAAAAGTAGGGCTCAATACGGGGCAACATGTACTGAGTAGGTATCATCGGCCAACCCAAAATAGAAACTAATATACAATGAATAATAGTATGAAATCAACTATGATACCTAATCGGTATCAAGCAACAAACAACATGAACAAGTGTCAACAACATTAAAGTAAGTACGTAATAAGTCAACGATATCAAGATCACACATGAGGACTCATGCCTCCAAACCAAACCATTTTGGGAGTTGAGTTCTTTGAGATTGAGTACCTTCCGTTAATTCAACATGTTTTTCCTTTAATATTAACGTGTCAGAACGTGACACTCCGATCCAAGAATATCGTGTCAGAGTGTGACACTCCGATCCAAGAATACCGTGTCGGAACGTGATACTCCGATCCAATAATACCGTGTCGGAACTTGACACTCCGATCCAAGAATACCGTGTCGGAACGTGACACTCCGATCCAACAATATCATTAATTTATTAATTATTATCACCACTTTAAATTCATTAACAATATTTCATCATGCCTTCTTCATTCAAGGCATCACTTCGATAGATAGGGTTCAAGATCATAAATTTCACGGTCTCAAGATTTTAGACCAATCACAAACAGCACATTCAAGCTACACAATCACACAATCAAATACATAGAGAACTTCATAGTATCATTCAATGCATATCAATCGCTATTAAGAGTTTATCTATCAAATTGAATAAACCATAACCTACCTCTACCGAAGAACCGAAGTCAAGAACTACTTGTCCAATGCTTTTCCTTTTCTCAATGCTTCCGAACCTTTCCAATCTATCAAATATACATGCATAATTCGTAAGTTAACAAGCCTATAACCACTCATATTATTCTATGTCTAGCCTAGACTCAACAACTCCCTAATCCTATCATAAATTTCCTAAGTTCTAATCCAAGGGTAAGTCTAAATTCCTCCCCTTAGCATAAATTTAATGTAGTTCATATAATGTACTACACCTTATATTTAATTACCTATCACAATATGTTAAAACCTATTTATAATATGATAATGAAGTTAAATGATAATAGTAAACCTAATTGATTATCAGACCATGGCGTACTACAAAACATGGCAAGACTAACATCTTTCTAATTGATGCTTAAAACTACAACATTACTCAACATAATGATCAGCCATAATTAGGCATAAGAACCAAACAAAGTCGTTACTCTTAAGTTTAGAAAATCACCACAGTTTGACAAATTGAGACCTTTAACATGGCAATTCAAATTCCATTCTTCTTAAATAACATAAATAACCAATTCCTGCACCAACATACTATAATTATTTACATTCACTTTTTGGCCATTACTATGCCATAATTATACCTTTACCATTTGTGACAATTAACTAAGAGACAGTCAAGTCGGTCCACAATACCAAACAAACTATAACTTCTATTCTCCCTAATTAATTCATATTATAATAATATTTTAACTCCTCAACCCTCCATGATTTCAATAGCCTTTAATAAATATTCTATACATATGTTTGTTGACAGTAATTCCTACAGGACCCAATTGAATTGAAATACACAAGATCACACACATGATAAGTTTCATAGCCACCACCACTATATTAACCAATCAGGCATAATCATCCCATTAATTTAATTATGAAAAGTTAAAGTAAAAGGTCACCTGAACTCGCTTCTTGAATTTGTTTTGACAACTGTGCAACTCCTTTCTAATTTTTTCTCCTTTCAACAGATCAGTCATCACCCTAATTATATACCTTAAAATTATAAAGGAGTAAAAGTGATCCATTATTTATTTTATATTTATTTTTTTTAACCACCAACTAAACAAATTATTAAAATACCCCACTAATTTCATAATTATAATTATGAATAGTCCAAAATACCCATTTAAAATCTATCGGATAGTATTTTATCAACAAAAAAGTTCTAGTGCTCAGAACGACCGAACGAGTTGCTACACTACCGCACAATAATGTATCGATCTCAAATCTAAATCTTTTGGGCAACAATTATTTATTTAAGGGAAACTTTCACATATAGCTAATTAAAAACAATTAATTATTCTCCATAGCTATAGTTTGATAATTACAATTTGTAGCTACATGTTATATGGAGGAGAGAGACGAGCGAGACTGGGAAAGAGAGGAGAGAGGAGAGAGAGAGGGAGAAAAGAGTGAGAGAAAGGTGAATTGTATATGAATATTGGTTAGATAATTGTATATTATACATATGTATTAGTATATATAGAAAGAGAGATTGGTAGAGGGAGGATAAAGGCGAGCGAGACTGAGAAAGGGGGAGAGAGGCGAGCAAGATCAAGAGAGGGAGGAGAGAGGCGAGCGAGAGATGGTAGAGATGTGAATTGTATATGTATATAATTGTATATAATTGTATATTTTACATATGCATTTGTATATACGGAAAGCGAGACTGGGAGAGGGAAGAGAGAGGCGAGCGAGATTGAGAGAGAAAGGTGAGAGGTGAGAGGCGAGAGGCGAGAGAGAGAGGACAGAGAGTGGAAGAGAGGTGAATTGTATATGCATATAGGTTAAATAATTGTATATTATACATATGTATTTGTATATCCTGGCGAATTATACATATACAAACATGACTAATTATACAAACTCGAAGTCAGCCCACGTAATTAATATATAATGTTAATCGCGAGTGGTAATTATAGCAAACTATTGCTATGATGAGTAATTAAATAGTGTAAGTTTGCTTAGCCGCATAATTTTCCCTTTATTTAATGTATCTAGTATAAATAAAATACTTGTCAATTTAAACAAGATACATAAATAGTAAATTTCTAATAGCAAAGATATTCATGATGTATCTTCCTAATTTTTCGATAATTTTTATTCAAAATTAAAAGGATCTTCAATAAACTAGGATATAATTTTGAATCTCAAAACTTTCAACAATTTTGAATCAAAATTTAAAGGATCTTCGCTGAACTGGAGAAGACAGAATCTTGGATCTCAAATTTTTTGATAATCTTGAATCAAAATTGAAAGGATCTTTGATGAAATTGAAAATTTAAAAGGATACCGTTTATCCAACAACAATTCCATCACTTTTGTGTGCTTCATAACTGACCCTACTTACCCAAAATTTTGATAAAGGTTTTTGTATCAAATTTGAAAGGTTTCTTCGTTGAATAGGGGATAGGGGGGAGGGGGGGGGGAGGGGAGGGGGAGCAATTTGAAATTTTGAATTTCTTCGCTGTATACGTATTTTCCTCTGTATGATTGAGAGTAAGAAAAAACATAAGCGTAATTTATGAAATTTAATTAATTTTTGGTTTTTATACCATTTTAGCGCAACAAAAAGATTTTTCTTGTATTAGAATTAATGTATCCAGGTGGTTAATTGATGTACCCAAAAGGTATAAATTTAAGGGATTATTGTAAATAGAAAAAAGTTAGGGATAAGATGTAATTTGCTCTTTAGACTATGAGATTTATGTAAGTTATACTTTAGTTTAAGCCAAATCTCCCTTCAGCTCCCCTTTAAATTTAGGTCCAGTTTCACTCCAACCTTTTAAAACTTAAGCCCAATTCGCCCCACCCAAAATTTTTGTCCTATTATTAATTATTTTAATTTTTTCTCATTTATTATTTTTGTCTTATCATTAATAATTTTTTTTCTTCTCATTAAATATTTTTGTCTTATTGCCAAGAGCAAGAGAATTCTCCAGATGTTGTCACTGGCATGATCAAAGTCTTTGTTTTCGATGTTTATGCTTTATTAGATGGAGGAGCGAGTTTATCTTTTGTGACTCCTTATATTGCAATGAATTTTGATGTTCTTCCTGAGCAACTTCTTGAGCCCTTCAATATTTCTACACTTGTTGGTGAGTCTCTTCTAGTTGAGACAATCTATCGCGATTGTACCATTTCCGTCAATAACATGAGTACCATGGCTGACTTAGTTGAGTTAGATATGATAAATTTGATGTCATTCTAGGTATGGATTGGCTTCATGCCTTTTATGCATCAATCGATTGTAGAACTCGAGTAGTCAAGTTCTAGTTTCCTAATGAGATAGTTATAGAGTGGAAGAGTATTCGAGCAGTGCCTAAGGGTCATTTTATTTCGTACTTTAAGGCGAGAAAGTTAGTTCCCAAGGGATGTGTTTATCACTTATTCTGAGTTAATGACTCTAGCGTTGATATACCTCATCTTCAGTCAGTTTCAATTGTTAGCAAGTTTCCAAAAGTCTTTCAAGACGATCTTACCGAAGTCCCTCATTAGAGAGAATTCGAGTTCCAAACTTCCATCTCGCAACACACCTTCAACCCTTAATGTTCAAAAACTATCCCTTCACGCTAAGATCAATTTTAGGAGTTTTACTCGCTAGAATTCAATTTTGTAAAACCGTACGTGCTCTATAATGTCTTATCCATCCCTGTGATCAGATTCATAAATAAATCTCCCATTTACTACTTGATTTACCTAGACCACACCTATCTCAAACATCATCCAAATTCGGAGTAGACTAGAAATTCCCAAGTCACTAGTCAAAAATTTTCTGGCCCAAATTTTCCCTATTGACTTTTCCATAACAACGCAAACGGGTTGTTACAATAGATACCAATTTACCTATCACTCGTCCCCGAGTGGTAAACTAGGAAAAACTAGCTAAAGAAAGAGTAGAGTAGTACATGAATCATTGAACAACTAGGGATATTTGTCTCGCATGTCCTTTTCGGTTTCCCAAATAGCTTCCTCAACCGGACGATACTTTCATTGAACTTTCACGAACTTTGTCTCCTTGGTCCTCATCTTTTGAATATCTCTATCAAGAATTGCATCCGGTTCTTCCTCAAACTAAAGGTCCTTGTCTAACAAAACTGTGTCCTATTTTATGATATAATCCATGCCTCCATAATACTTTTTCAATATGAACACGAAAAATCAGTCGAAGGAGCGGAGCTTAGAACCTTTACTTTATGTAAATAGTACTCACTCTAACGGTGTAACTTTTGCATGATGGGTTAGCAAGGAAATAAGAACAACGACATAAGCCATTAGGTGTAGGCACTTTCTAGAGGTGAAATCTTCTAGTTTTGTCATGACCCATGGGTACACCCTAGATGTAACATGACATACTTGACCCCGAAAGGGTCTCATACAAGCTCTTAACATACAATAACATAAGATAATAGAAAAGTACGGAAATTTTAAAACTTTATCCATACAATCAAAGTCTTCATAAATGCAAGAGGATGTATTTACCACACGTTTGTCTCAAACCATCTAATACAACTCTTGAATAAAACTCTTGGGCCGCATCCCATATAAAAGTCTAAAACATAAAGAAAATGACATATATGAAATGGGTGATCAATCCTCGATGCTAGGAGGACTCTCCAAGTTTTCAACTCTTTTCTCCTTTGAAAATTATCCAAAGATAGGAACTCAATCTCCAAACCCTATATTTGATTAGAATGTAGGCAAAGTATGCATTAGTACAAAATGTACTAAATATGTTAGCTAGCACAACATTATAAGAGCATATCATAAAGGTTAGTGAACATAATACATAATTCATAAGCATAAGAAATACTCCATGAAACATCAATTATAAGTACCAGAGACATCATCATAATCATAAGCAAAGTCTCCAATCATAAGCATTATGTAAGCCTTACTTAACTCTTAGACACTCCTATCATAAAAGGACTATTCTCAAGTAACCTTAAAGTACACTTGTGCAAGGCATGAATAGAATCCCATAATACCATCCAAGCTAAGTATCCCTTTTTGTTCATCTTAATCATAGTATATATACATAGTCAAGTCTTAGGATTTCATAATTAGCTTCAAGTTATACTTGTGCAATGCATGAATAGCATACCATAATACCGTTCACACTAAGTACCACCTTAGGACATTATACTAATCACCATAGGTCTCATCCTTTAGCATAACTCTCATGACTAAGGAAATCTCTCACTTTTAGTCAATACTCACAAGGAAGGCAACACTAGCACAATCCTACCTAAACATACATCATATAAGAGAACACCTTCTTGAATAACCTTCAAGTAATACTTGTGCCATGGATGAATGACATCCCATACTACCATTCATACTAAGTGCCTCTTTTAGGTCCTCATACCATACTAGTTGGTTGGAAACTATTCCCTCTCTTTAACTCTTAGAACATTATAAGGTACTTCCTTAAGTACATCTTAGTTCATTGATAAGTTGAACCTCTAACACCCCGTATCCAAAATAGACCAAAAAATCAGCTTTTCAGAAATCTGCAGGTGCAATCGATGATCACTATCAATGGACCGTAGCTTGCCCTATGGCCCGTACTGCACATCCATCATTTGTGACGGAAACTCTCCCATGATGCAGCCTAGAAAAAAATTGACCAAGTGTCGATCCACGGACAAACCTACAGTCTGTAAGTCAGACTACGGTCCATAGTTTGTGTCCTTCGATCAACACCCCACTTACCCAGCCTCTGACATGAACCACGATTGACTCTGTAGGTGGACCTACGGACCGTAGGTGAAAATTAGCAGACAATTAGGGCGAAAATATTGTTAGGTCAACTTCAATTGATCATAACTCTTAGCACAAAATGAATTAGGTGTCCCATGACCTATGAAATAATTGATAATTTAATTAAGTTTCCATTGCCACCGAGTTTGCTGAAATCAAACCTTCGAGTAAAAATTTATGCCCGTTTTAGTAAATATCTGTCGAACAGACCCAACCTACGGACCCAAACAATGGACCATCGATTGAATGACGGCCCATCAGTCTAGGTCATCGTTTGGTCCGATAGTAATTAACTCAGGGTCTTTTGGTCTTTTCCCACTTCTTTAAACCCTATGATACGTTGTTTTGACCCTAAATCATCAAATTTTAGTCAGTTTAAGCCTAGAAACATAACTAAAACTTACCTAAGTCAAATCATTAAATCAAAACTTAGAAAACTAGAAGCAAGAAAGGAGAAAAAGGTCAAGAACCCTACTTCAAGAACGCAACAAGGTTCCCTCAGTTCTAGCCCCGAAATCTAAATATTTCTCCGTGGATTTTATCACCAGGTATGTGGGATTTCACTAGTGGGTTCCTTTCACCCATTGGGTCCCTAGTTTTCAGTCAGATTCTTGATTCTCATATCATGATTAGACCTAGGGTTTCTAGAACTTCAACAGAACATCATGAATTAGTTAGTTATATGTTCCAAATTAGATTACCATGTTATTACTGAGATTATTGTATAAATATCAAAACCCTAGCTATGTATTTCTTTAGTTCTTAAATTACATATGCTAGGTCAGATATTTCAGTTACTTCAGATATACATGCCTCAATTATTAATGCATCATTATCAAATTAATTATTGCATTCTCAGTTTGTATGTTCAGTTTTGAGCTATCCAGCATTTACATAAATTCAGTCATAATCAGTTAACTACATAAATCATTGGGAGTAGCATAATACCGAGTTGGACTAGGGTTCAACGTACCCAATTAGTCCCAAAACTACTAGCCAAGTAGGTTGTAAGTCCCCTCTGTGGGCATCAATATAGTGATCACGCCAACATGCCTTTATACCTCTGGCAGGGTATATTGGGTCCTCTCGATGGGGCGTATACATCGGACTCCACATTTAGTTCATAACCGAACTGAACTGTGGGAGCTACTAATAACCGATAATAAAACCACATGAGCTAAATGTGGAGTCCGATGTATACGCCCCATCGAGATGACCCAATATACCCTGCCAAAAGTATAAAGGCATGTTGGCGTGATCACTAAACTGATGCCCACAGAGGGGACTTACAACCTACTTGGCTAGTAGTTCTGGGACTATTGGGTACGTTGAACCCTAGTCCAACTCGGTATTATGCTACTCCCATTGATTTATATAGTTAACTTATTATGTCTGAATTTTTTGTAAATACTGGATAGCTCAAAACTGAACATGCAAACTAGGAATGCAATATTTAATCTGATAATGATGCATTAAAAACTGAAGCATGTATAACTGCATAACTGAAATATCTGACCTAGCATCCGTAATTCAAGAACTAAAGAAATACAAAGCTAGGGTTGTGAAATTCATGCGATAAACTAGATAATAACTTTACAATCTGATTTGGAACATATATTTAATAAATTCATGAAGTTCTATCAAAGTTCTAGAAACCCTAGGTTTAATCATTATAAGAGAATCAAGAACTGGATGAAAACGAGGGACCCAATAGGTGGAAGGAACCCACTAGTGAAATCCCACATATCTAGTGATGAAATTCACGAAAAAACACTTAGGTTTCAGGGCTGGAGCTGCTGGAACCTTGTTGCGTTCTTAAACTAGGGTTCTTGATCTTTTTCTCCTTTCTTACTTCTAATTTTCTAACTTTTGATTAATGATTTGACTTAGGTAAGTTTAAGTTACGTTTTTAGGCTTAAACTGACAAAAATCTGATGATTTAGGGTCAAAACAACATATGTTTGAGTTTAAATGAAGTGGGAAAAGACCAAAAGACCCCTGAGTATGTTGCTGTAAGACCAAACGACGACCGTGACAGACGGTCGTCGTTCAATCGACGGTCCGTCGTTTGGTCCGTAGATTGGGTTTGTTCGACAAGCCTTTACTAAAATGGGCATAACGTTTTACTCGGAGCTCTGATTTTATCAAGATTGGTGGATATGGAAAGCTAATTCAATTATCTATCTTTTGGTATGGCATGGGACACGTAATTCATTTTGTGCTAAGAGTTATGATCATTTGAAGTTGACCCAACTGCTTTTCCCCCCTAACTGTCTACTAATTCCCACATACGGTCAGACCTACGGACCGTGGGTCCACCTACAGACCGTGCTGGTCAATCGTAGTCCTTGTCAGAGACTGGCTGAAAGGGGGTGTCGATCGATGGTCACAGACTACGGACCGTAGGTCCGTCTGTCGATCAAGACTTAAAGCAAATTTTTCCTAGGCTAAATTTTAGAAGTTTCTGATCCCATCGAGGGATGTGCAGGATAGACCGTGGGTGAGGCTATGGTCCGTTGATGCCATCGTTGGTCGCACCTGCAGGTTATTTGAAAAACTGGTTTTTGGTCTGTTTTGGATACGGGGTGTTACATTATCTCCCCCTTGGGAACATTTGTTCCCGAATGAAGACTAAACTAGCTGAAATAGAGGGAGAGAGCTGTAGACCCTACTACTAAACACTAAAAACTGAGTTTTCGACTGAATTGAGTTCCGAGAACATGCAAATACGCTAAAAATGCAAGTACAAACTGATGGAACATGATTCTAAGACTGAATTCACGCATGAATGACTGGAAAACTTAAGAGGAACTATTACCTCAAGCTGGAGTGGAATCGAAAGATACTTGGCTTTCATGGCTGCTTCTGCTTCCCAAGTAGCTCTCTCTACGAACTAACTCCTCCACAAAACCTTGACTAATGCAACTTCTTTGTTTCTCAACCTTCTAACCTGACGGTCAATAATCTCAACTGTTACATCCTCATAAAAAAGACTATCTTTCACCGCCACACTCTCTAATGGCACTATAGAGGCTGGGTCACCCACACACTTCTTTAAGAGTGAGATGTGGAAGACCGGGTGCACTGCTACAAAGTTTGCTGGTAACTCTAACTCATATGCCACGTTGCCAACCCTTTTCAAGATCTTGTAAGGACCTACATATCTAAGACTGAGCTTCCCTTTCTTGCCAAATCTCATCACCCCTTTCATACCCAATCATCAACTTGGAACTCTAGCTCCCTTCTCCTTATATCTACATAAGATTTCTGACGACTCTGGGCTGTCTTAAGTCTATATCTAATGAGTTGCACTTTCTCTAATGCATAAAGGACTGAATCTGTCCCTATCAAAGCTGCTTCACCTACTTCAAACCAACTAACAGGATATCTACATCTACGCCCATACAAAGACTCATAAGGGGCAATCTGAATGCTAGAATAGTAGCTATTGTTGTAGGCAAACTCAATAAGAGGAAAGTGATCATCCCAACTACCCTTGAAATCGATCACACAAGATCTCAACATATCCTCAAGGGTCTGAATGGTACGCTCTGCCTCTCCATCCTTCTGCGGATGAAATGATGTGCTAAGGTTAACTTGAGTACCAAGACCATTCTGAAATAACTTCCAGAAATTAGAGGTAAACTGAGGACCTCTATCTGAGATTATATACAAAGGTACCCCATGCAACCTCACAATTTCATTAATGTAAAGCTTGGCATAGTCCTCTGCCGAATCTGTAGTCTTGACCGCCAAAAAGCGAGAAAACTTAGTCATCCTATCAACTATGACTCAAATGGAGTCACGTTGTCTGCGAGTACGCGATAACCATGTGATGAAATCCATATTGATAACTTTCCACTTCCAAGTAGGAATGTCGATCTCTTGAGTCATACCCCCTGGTTTCTGATGTTCTACCTTGACTTGCTGGCAATTGGGGCACTTACTCACAAAATCTGCTATATCCCTCTTCATGCCATTCAACCAATAGACTTCCCGCAGATCTCGGTACACCTTAGTGGAACCTGGATGAATATATACCTGGAGTTATGGGCTTCTGAAAGAATATGCTGTCTCAACTCGCCCACATCAGGAACACACAATCTTCCCTGGTAGCTAAGTACACCATCTCCCCCTTGGGAGAAAACCTCCACTCTCTGATTATGGACTGCACCCTTAAGTTCAAGCAAGATTGGGTCACTGTCTTGCTTTTCCTTAACCTCCACTACCAAAGAATATTCTGCTCCATTCTGAACCGTTACACTACCGTCTGATATGCTCATAAGGCGAACTCCTAAGCGAGCAAGCTTGTGAACATGCTTCACTAGCTCCTTCCTTTCTTCCTCAACATGGGCTACACTACCCATAGTTAATCTACTAAGAGCTCTGCTACTACATTCGCCTTACCAGGATGGTAATGCACACTCATATCATAATCCTTAAGGAACTCAAGCTATCTCCTCTGGCGAAGATTCAACTCCTTCTAGGTGAACACATATTAAAGGCTCTTATGGTCAATGAACATATCTACATGAACACCGTACAAGTAGTGTCTCCAGATCTTGAGTGCAAACACCACTGTGGCAAGCTCGAGGTCATGAGTTTGATAGTTCTTCTCATGCACCTTAAGATGTCTAGAAACATAAGCTATAACCTTATCACTGCATCAACACACAACCTAGGCCCACTCTGGATGCATCACAATAGATCACATACCCATCTGAACCCTCTAGTAGAGTCAAAACAAGAGCTGTAGTCAATCTAGTTTTCAATTCTGCAAAGTTTTTCTCATAATCATCTGACCATTGAAACTTGACCATCTACTGAGTCAACCTAGTCAATGGTGAGGCTATGGATGAAAATCCTTCCACGAACCTTCTGTAATAACCCGCTAGACCTAGGAAACTTCTGATATCTGTAGTAGAGGTAGGTCTAGGCCATTTTTTCACCGCTTTTATCTTCTGCGAATCCATTCGGATCCCTTCGCTAGATACAAGTGACCAAGGAAAGCAACAGATTGCAACCAGAACTCACATTTGCTAAACTTAGCGAATAATTGGCGATCTTTGAGAGTCTGCAGAACAACTCTCAAATGACTTGCATGTTCTTCCTCATTCCTAGAGTAAATGAGGATATCATCAATAAAGATGATAACGAGCAAGTCCAAGTACTATTTGAACACTATGTTCATCAAATCCATGAAAGCTGTAGGAGAATTGGTTAGTCCAAATGACATAACTACAAATTCATAATGACCATACCGAGTTCTGAAGGGTGTTTTTGGAATGTCACTATCTCTAACTCTGAGCTGATGATAACCCGATCTGAGGTCTATCTTTGAAAAATGGCTAGCACCCTGAAGTTGGTCAAACAAGTCATCAATCCTGGGGATGGGATACTTGTTCTTGATTGTGACCTTATTCAACTGTCTATAGTCAATGCACATTCTGAATGAACCATTTTTCTTCTTTAGGAACAACACTGGTGCACCCCATGGAGAAATACTAGGTCTGATGAAACCCTTATCTAAAAGGTCTTTCAACTGCTCCTTCAATTCCTTAAGCTCTGTTGGAGCCATTCTATAAGGAGGAATAGAAATAGGGTATGTATCTAGAAGGAGATCAATTCCAAAGTCGATTTCCCTTTCGGGAGAAACTCTGGAAAGATCTTCTGGAAACACTTTTGGAAACTCACTAACTACTGGAACTGACTCAAGAGTTGGGGTTTCAGATCTGGAATCCTTAACCCAAACTAGATGATAGAGATAACCCTTAGAGATCATCTTTGTGTCCTTAAGGTAAGAAATAAATTGACTCTTAGGCGCTATGCTACTACCCTTCCATTCTAAGATTGGTTCGTCTGGAAACTGAAAACGAACAATCCTAGTTCTACAATCGACTGAGGCATAACATGAATGTAACCAATCCATGCCTATAATAACATCGAAGTCTACCATTTCTAACTCTACAAGATCTGTTGAGGTGACTATCTGAGGGACTGTGACAGAGCAATTTCTGTATACCCGTCTAGCTATAACTGGGTCACTGACTTGCGTAGAGACTGATAAAGGTTCTGAGAGAGTTTCTAGACTGACACTGAATTGGACTGTTATGTAAGAAGTTACAAAAGAAAGAGTAGACCTTGGATCTAACAATGCATAAACATCAAGGTCAAAGACTCGTAATGTACCAGTGACTACATCAGGAGAACCTTCCTGATCCTAGCGAGCCTGCATAGCATACAACCTATTCTGGCGCTGACCGCCACCTGTACCGAATGAGTTACCCTGCTGAGTCGGGAAACTTGCTGGTGCTGATGAAGTTGTAAACTGAGCTCTACTATTTCCACCTCCTTGACCCTGTCTAGAAGGACAATCCCTCAACCTGTGACCAGACTGACCGCACCCAAAACACCCTTCCTTTCCTGCAAGGCACTCGTCTGGATGGTTCTTACCACACTTAGGGCAAGTGGGGTAAGTCTTGGTGATTGAAACACCTGAGACTTAGAGCATGGTGCTCTAACATTCTGGTCATACCTATTCTTGGAGGATGGAACACTAGCTGATGAAGGGGTTGGAGCTGAAAACTTTTGCTGACCCTGCGAGTGATTTCCACCACCTGATTTCTACAGAGCATGAGTCATAAGCCTAGAGATGTTCATATCTCCCAGTAACATAGCATTTGTGCACTCAGTTTTCACCGAATCTGACACTTCATACAAAAACTTATTCATCTGAGCCCTGGAGTCAGCAACCATGTGAGGAGCATACCTGGAGAGTTGGTTAAACTTCAGACCATACTCTTGGACTGTCATGTTACCCTTCCTCAAGTTCATGAATTTCTGAGCCTTTGCCTCTCTCAACTCTATTGGGAAAAATCTGTCGATAAAAGTATCGCTAAAACAATCCCAAGTAATGGGAGCTGCATCTGTACCCCTATTTTGCTTCCACTGAGTGTACCAGATATGAGCAACATCCTTCAACTGGTATGATACTAACTCAATCCGATCATTCCTAGTGACTTGCATTACCTTAAAGATCTTCTTGATCTCGTCCAAGAAATTCTAAAGATCCTCATTAGTTTGCGATCCTAATAACTCAGGCGGATTCATCCTAACAAAGTCACGGACCCTTGGTGTTGCTGATCCACCATTTTCATTCACAGAGCATGAAAACGATTGTTCTAGTTGGTCATACTCTGAGCCAAGATCTGTATGGCATTCCTGAACTCAGTATTTGAGACTTCTTGATCAGGGACTGGAGGAGCTGCATTTGCATTCCTGACATTCGCATTCATAGCATTAGCTCTACGCGGAGGCATGATATGAAACGTAGAATGTCAAGATAGAATGGAATTAGATCATACCTTACGCACGATAAGAGTAACAACAAAGTGAAGTTTTCTTAGAACACTTCATAGCCTCCCTCTCATTAGATGTGGTGCACTTCACACCCATGAGAAGGACTCTACTTAGTGCGACTTTTCAGACATCCTAGGAAACGTAAACCTGGCTCTGATACCAAGTTTATCACGCCCCGAGCTCCTCTCAAGACGCGGACACGGAACCTAGGACCACAAGTGATCCCAAGCTAACCCTGCTGGAATGATCATGAGCATACTAAATATAATAAACTGAATGCGGAAGCTAAATCATAATTTAATCTGAAAATGATGGGGAATACCCATATTATATAACTGAGATATTAAAAATAATAATGAGTTTAATACAAAGGAAATACTAACTTAATACTAAGCTGAATCTAAGTATGTCTGAAAATAGCCTGTAAACTGGACTAGAAATACTGGGACAAGCCACAGCTAAATCTAGCAAAAACTGAACCTAAATGACTAAAAGACAGAAATGAAACTCATGACTGTGTCCTCGGAGAATGAGGACTCACCATTGAATCTAATGAACTGTAGATCGGAAATCGATCTATGCGTGATCTGGATGTTGAGAACCTGAACCTACATCATGAGAAGATATAGCGCACGTATGCATCAGTACTTGAAGGGTACTGAGCATGTAGGATAGAATAAAGTTGAAATAAAACATAACTGAACAAGCACAAAAGCAAGTATAGAAATGTGAACATAATATACTGAGTTCTGAGCTAACTGGATGCAATGGCTAAATTATAAATGCTGAAACTGAATACTGAATATACTTATAAATGGTCAATGCAAGAGAGTCTAAATAAACCATGGGAACTACTAATAATCGATAATAAAACCACATGAGCTAAATGTGGAGTCCGATGTATACGCCCCATCGAGAGGACCCAATATACCCTCCCAAAGGTATAAAGGCATGCTGGCATGATTACTAAACTGATGCCCACATAGGGGACTTACAACCTACTTGGCTAGTAGTTCTGGGACTATTAGCTTTGCTGAACCCTAGTCCAACTCGGTATTATGCTACTCCCATTGACTTATGTAGTTAACTGATTATGTCTGAATTTTTTGTAAATACTGGATAGCTCAAAATTGAACATGCAAACTGGGAATGCAACATTTAATCTGACAATGATGCATTAAAAACTGAAGCATGTTAAGGGCATAACTGAAATATCTGACCTAGCATGTGTAATTCAAGAACTAAAGAAATACAAAGCTAGGGTTGTGAAATTCATGCGATAAACAGGATAATAACATTACAATCTAATTTGGAATATATATTTAATAAATTCATGAAGTTCTATCACAGTTCTAGAAACCCTAGGCTTAATCATGATAAGGGAATCAAGAACTGACTGAAAACTATGAACCGAATGGGTGGAAGGAACCCACTAGTGAAATCCCATATATCTGGTGATGAAAAAACACTTAGGTTTCGGGGCTGGAACTGCTGGAACCTTGTTGCGTTCTTGAACTAGGGTTCTTGATCTTTTTTACCTTTCTTGCTTATAATTTTCTAACTTTTGATTAATGATTTGACTTAGATAAGTTATAGTTATGTTTCTAGGCTTAAACTGACTAAAATCTGATGATTTAGGGCCAAAATGACGTATCTTAGAGTTTAAACGAAGTGGGAAAAGACCAAAAGACCCCTGAGTAAGTTGCTGTCGGACCAAACGACGACCTGGACAAATGGTCCGTTATTCAATCGACGGTCCGTAGATTGGGTCTGTTCAACAGGCCTTTACTAAAACGGGCATAAATTTTACTCGGAGCTCTTATTTTAGCAAGGTCGGTGGCTATGGAAATCTAATTCAATTATATATATATTTTGGTATGTCATGGGACACCTAATTCATTTTGTGCTAATAGTTATGATCATTTGAAGTTGACCCAACTGCTTTCCCCCCTAACTGTCTGCTAATTCCCACTTACGTTCAGACCTACGAACCGTGGGTCCACCTACGGACCATGCTGGTCAATCGTAGTCCTTGTCAGAGAGTGGCTAAAAGGGGGTGTCGATCGATGATCACAAACTACGGACCGTAGTCTGACCTACGGACCGTAGGTCCATTCGTCGATCAAGACTTAACCAAATTTTTCCTGGGCTAAATTTTGGGAGTTTGTGATCTGATCGACGGATGTGCAGGACGCACCGTGGGTCAGCCTACGGTCCGTCGATACCGCCGTTGGTCGCACCTGCAGGTTTTTTGAAAAACTTGTTTTTGGTCTGTTTTGGATATAAGGTGTTACACCTCACTTTCTTTATTCACAGAAGACCCATTAAAATTCCCCTTAACCTTAACATTATAAGTTGACCCGCTCCAAGAAAGGAAATGAGCATTCTTTTCTTCTTCATCACACGTGCAGCGACCCTTCCCCAATTACTCTTCTTCTTCCTTGACGCGTACCAAACACGTCAGCAGCAAAGATGGGTGCAATGGAAAAGCAGCAAGGAATACAGGCAGTACGTTGCATCCTTTGTCTTCTTCCTCAACGTCCTTCTGATCTCGTACAGGTGCAGCAGCAAAAGCACCAAGCAAGGCACACGTTTTCATCCTTGAGACGTTCAGATGGAGACGCGTGGCACAATAAGGACGATGGATCAATCCCAGGCGTCCAACTCTTTCCAATTTGTTGGGAGTTGAGAATCAATCCAGCATATTCCTTGAATTTTGGGGATAAGGTTGGATTTTCAAATTTGTGCTATGGCTTTTACTCGATTTTGCCCTTGTCCTTTTCCCCAAGAAATCACAACCCTAATCCCCTTTATAAAAGCTTCCTGTTCGCAGTGGGGAAAGGGGGGATTTTTTTATCTGGATTTTTAAGGCAGAGAATAGAGGGAATTTTTTTTTGTGGTTGGCTTGAGATTTCTAGAAATTTTCCAGGGGCTAAAACATTGAGGGAGTACTAAGAGAGATAGCTGAAAAGATTAGCTAAAAGACAATAGGACGTTTCCAGGCATAAAGAACGTTTGTGGTCTCGTTTAAGAGTATCATTTTTTTGCTCTTTTGGAACCAGTCATTTTCTCGTATTTGTCGGAGTGTAGGATTCTGTTTGATCGTTCAATTTTTGGGTTCCTCTTGTCTGGTGAAAGTCGATCATTTCCAGCTTGTTTCTTATTTCGTTCGCTGCCCCAAGTAAGGTAAACCACTCAAAATCCCTTCGGTTTCTTTCAAGTTATTTGTGTTGCTGAGTGTAGATCTTTGCGGAGTCTAGACGAGCTTGCATGCTGTATTCTCGTTGTCTTTTTTTCAGTTTCCCTGTTGTCTTTGCCATTATTTTCAAGCTTTTGTCTTATGCATGTTGCTGTTTGCCTTGATTCTTTTACTTGCTCGTTATGATGTTGAACCTATTTCGTTGCGTGGGTTTTGCTTTGTACTTTTCCATATTACACCTGCTTTATCATATATCGTGTACCTTTTTTGTCCCTTAAAATGTTATATTTCAAAAGATGTGGAGATTGGCTTAGTGTTTCAGGATCAGCCTTTGGTCAACGACTAATTTAGCCCTGAATGTCCCACTTCGCGTGGGTTTTGAGTCATCTTTTTCCTGTTAATAAAAATGAATCTGCTCTTCTGCACATTAGAGTTTTTCCGTGAGCCTTGGGCGAGCTTCCAGTGAGTTTCTTAGATAGGCAGTGAGTTGCAAGGATCGTGAATGTGTAACACCCCTCCTTTCAGTTATTTTTTTCTCTCCTCGCGTCTGCCTCTCCTCGCTGTGATTTCCTGTCTCTTCTTCTGTTGGTGTTTTATCATATGTGTTGGAAAGTTTTGTTCCATGATTATCTGATGTTAGTTACTATTAGTATGTCATTTACTCGATAAGACTCACTTGTTCTTAGTTTGTTTCCTCAAGTTAGTTGCAATAGTAGTCTGAAGATTTGTCAGTTCAGCTCAATATCGTGTTAGTTATGATGCTGGAGTTCCAACTTGGTTGTGTCTTTATTGTATTGTTAATGTTATTTTTATGAAATACAACAAAAGTCGAAAAAAATTAATGAGCAAGTTTGGTTTTTCGTGTAACTTGTTAGTTATAAAATGCCATACTCACTTTATCCATATGTTAGTTTCTCTTTTTAATTTGCTTTGTTTCGAGTTTCATTGCGTTAGTTTCGTCTCAAGGAGCTGCCTGATTGGTCATTTGTTTAAATTTCGGCCAGGTGGTTTCAGATTTGTTTTTGCCTTCTTTTTCTCTTTGTTTCTCTTCTAGCTCATAGCTATACATATTAAGTCATGCTTTGCCGAGTTCGTCCATTTTACTTTGTTTTGCTGCTCAGTTATTTGATGTGTTATACTCTGATTCTTAGAGCATCAATTTTAAATTTCTGCGTATTTCGTTATGGTGTTGTCTTGATCTGCATTTTAGAGCTGAAGCACAATAAATTTGGTTTACCTCTTTCTCTTGCCCTTTTGCTGGAGTATATATATATATATATATATATATATATATATATATATATATATATATATATATATATAAATAAAACAAACGGGGGGGGGGGGGGATGTTGAAATACTTTTGCTTATTCATGCCAAGGAAGCCAGAGCTTACTGTGTTGATGTTGTTTAGGCGATTTGTGTGGTGAAATTTGTCATTTCATTTAGTATCGCATGGTTCTTTTTTATCTCCTTATGTATATAAAATTAGTATGTGTATCTTCTCCTATTTTATTTAGAGTTCATTGTGGGGTTAGAAAGGAAAGGACTTTTGCATGTGCATTACTTTCGAAAAGTTGAATGTTCGACTATCATGAGTTTTTCTCTAAAATTTTAAGTCTTTCCCGATAATGTTGATTCCTGCGATAAGGGCATGCCACCCATTAATTCTGTGTTGCTTGCTAGTATTATAAATTCCCCTTTAGAAGTGTATACTGGATCCACTCTTCCATAATTTGTTTATATGATTAATTATTATGCTAAATGGCTCTTATAATCTAGTACTTATGTATATTTACTTATCGTTTGGCATGTAAAATTTGTCCTGGTTTATGGACCTCTCTCTCGCATTACCCTTTGGGCAATGGAGGCCCAAAATTCCTTTCTCTCGAGTCAAATCCGAGTCAAGCCCCAAATTGGCGTACATGTTTAGAGATTGAAGAATTCGAAGTGGCCGGAGTTGGAGAATTGGGCCCAAAGGCCCATTTTTATTTTTCCGCATATTTGTATTTTGTTATATTTGTGCCTAAGCCCTTTTTGTCTTTTATATTCTGTATTTATTATTTATTATTATACGTTTAGTTTAGGACAGGTACAAATCAAGTGGGCCAAAGACCCAAAATAAAATGAGTCCAAATATCGGTCTAGAAGGACAAAAATTGGATTTGGACCCGACATCTCTCTCTCTCCCTTTATTGTTTATGTGTTTTATTTGCCACTAGTTCTAAGGTCGGAAGACTTTAATTCCCGCAAGGCGCCGTTATATTTTAACTATTTAAACTAAATGAATTTATTTTAATTGGACTTAAAAATAACAAATATGGCAAGTCAAGTTTCACTTAGATAGTAAATTAATACTTCATTCTTCAAACAGCTCTAAATATATCTTTATCTCAAAATAAATAAGATGTTTTAGCCAAACAAGTTAGTTGTTGGATAATCACGAGTTAGTGAATATTCTAGGTGCCGTAAAACCTTCCTAAAATATAAATATGAATCCCCAAACCCTCATTAATGTTTTCTATCGGTTTTCTGTTTAAGCCTTTTGAGAACAAAGTTTTCTTAATTTTTCTTGAAAAATTAAGTGGCGACTCTAAAAAAATCTCAAAAACTTATAAAATATTCTTCCCGAAATGTAAAACAAAATGACGACTCTGCTGGGGAGTTGGAGGATTCTAACCTTAAAACTAGAATTGTTTGGCTACGTGAAATAACTGTCTATGTGTTTCTTTATCGTATTATATCAACTGTAGCATTTCATGGCATATCATAACTCCGTCAAACGACACTTATTTTGTTTATCACTTAATGGATGATTATGCGGGCTCGTAGTCGTTTGTTAACCAAATCTTTCGCGGGGCACCCTGACGAATGCAGTTGGCTACTTGATAGTCAACGGTCGTTAATTGTCCCAACCTTAGTAGTCCGCTTGGGTCACCCTTTCCACTATAGACAAAACTCACTCCTAGTCAAACTAAGATAAAGCAAAACCAAATCTCGATAGTAGCGCATTGGCTTAAGATGACCCAACACCCATGGAGTGTTGGGCCAATTAGAAAGACCGCCCTGAGTCCAAAGAGTCCACGACTCGATAGGACGATCATACTTATGTGATATCTGAAGGATGTTTGCATGTTTGACGGATTGTTGTGTCTTGGAGAGGTGGAAACTAACTATTTGTATGTTTTTGTAGATGTCAAATCAATTCCTAAGTTTCAAAATGGTCATCGAGACGCCCAAAATTCTTCATGTGTGGTGGAACAACCTCAAAGACTGTTAGAAGAGAAAAATCTCGATTCACTTGGGCCACCTACCTTCGATAATAGACTTCAAGGTTTGGCCCGAGTTTATCAAGGTAATTACGCGGTTCTGGGATGAAAAAAAAGATGGTTTTTTGATTTGGGGATGTCAAAATAACACCAACAATAGAGGAGATAACAGATTGTTTGGACTCCATCAGAACGTGTGGCAAGAGAAAAAACATCCAGATCATCACATCCTGCTACCAGATAGGCCAATCAGTCAAAAACTGAAGGACATGTTACTGTTGGTGAACGCGGACTGGTTGGATGCTCAAAGTGTACTATTGATGAGATTCTTCGAAAGGTGGGGGCACGATAGCTATTTCATACAATTTCCGAACGAGTTTCATAATCATAGTACTTGGAGACCGACTCAGACTAGCGTTCTCCGTTTGTCTTTTGGGAACATGGTGTTGCCTCAGGATGAAGGAAAAGAGATTGATATCTGGGTTGTGATGGTAGTAGACGCCATCTTCAGAGGGATTGGTGAAGAAGAAGAAGCCAAGAAACACTACAATCTTGCCCCAATTATTTTGGCCGACATCTATCGATCGCTGAGTTTGTGTAAGAACATATTCCCATTTTTCCAAGGGCGCAACATTTTGCTTCAATGGTGGATGACTGAACACCTGTGTAAAAAAGACGGTACCCAACAACAAGAATTGTCCAAGCCGAGCCAGATGAGTCCCCTTGACAATTACGGGTTTTACCTAAGCATCCGCAGGTTCCCAATTCACACCACAAGGGATGCATGGGCAAAAGTATTCAATAATCTGAGAAAAGAAGACATACAGTGGATGTTTCAGAACTTTATGTCAGATAAGATAGCGGTTCAGGGGGGGATTCCTTTTTTTATCCTTCTCGGCATCAGAGGAATGCAACCCCACAACCCAACTAGGGTGATGCGACAATTCGGTAGAAGACAAACCACAACTGTGCAAGGGGATACTAGCTCCTTCGACATTGATTACAACGGGTGTGTTAAGATAGCATTCGCCAAAATCATCCTTCAGGAATGGGTTGGGCGGGTCAACCTAAAAGAGAGTATTGCTGATAATAGATATGAAGCAAGATACGTTGATGAGTACAAAACATGGTTGCGGGATGATTTGCGTGGTGTAATAAACCCGACACCACGCGTGGGTCGAGAAATTAAAGACATACAAATGAGGCTCCAGATCCACGCGTATCATTTTCAGCAGGAATGGGACCAAAGGGAACAATAATTTCAACGAAGGGAGCAAGAATACCAATTCAGAGAATTTAAAAGCCAGAGGGCCTTAGCTGTGATGTCACAAGAGTTAACCGATGCGAGGGCTTGTTTGATGCGTCTAGACACGACCCTGGATGAGCAGATCAGCACTCTCCAGGCTGTGCCGCCATCTTTCAAAGTTGTGTTTGCTGAGCCGTACGTGGTAACAAGCAAGTACATCATCCGCAAAAAGGTAGAAAAAGCAAGAAGAGGAGCGGGACATTCAACTCTCTAATTCCCCTGCGTGGGATTATTTTCTATTTTGTATTTGCAATGTATTCCCCTTTCCGCGAAATTTATCCCCGCTTTGATTAAAACTCTGTAACGAATTCTATAATTATTTGTGAAGATTATTTTAGAGGGTGCAACAATCTGTTTTAAATGACGCAATACATCCTTCAGATCGTTAGCCCTACCCTTGGCACAAAAGGGCCACATGCATGATTAGGACGCGATATATGTGTTTTTAACTGTTTATATGATATGTTGCTTTGAATGAGGACATCGTAAACACACTCCTTGTCAGAAATTTCCAGAAATATACAAGTCACTATTACAAAGTTCGACCAAATTTTCCGAGTCTTGAGTTTCCCAAACAAAAGCAAAATCCTATCACCAAATCCTAAAACAGCTACTTTACCATCTTAGGAAAGGTGAGATCACAGCTATGGACAAAGGAAAGAATATCCAGACTGAACCAACTGAAGAAGAGATGATCGACGTACTGAAGCAGCACAGAAAGCGCCTATATGACCTATTGTTTCCTCCTGAGAGCCCCGAACGGGAAAGAATCGAAGCGAGTTATGAGGAAGCACTTGCCCGCAAACCTTCTCTCGAAGGACGTCTGGAAGAAGGGGACAAGAAAATCACTCTCGAAGCATATCCACAAGAGTACCGAACAGGGAGGGAATCCATTTCGTGCACCCTTATTTTCGAGCATTATCGGTCTAGGTGTATGTTGAGGCCCGTCGAAAGAGACTCTTCCCAAGTCGAATAAGAGGACCTCCGCAAGACTTGTGAGTGTCATCTTAACCAGAAAGGGCATATTATAGAGGAGTGCATAGAGTTTAAGAATGAGGTCCGCTGTTTGCTCGATATGGATAGCACTGCGAACAGTTAGGGTGACGGCGCCATCATTGCATTTGATGAACCGCGGCTCGACATACCAGTCATTGAGAAGACTATATTTTATCGCTGCTCATTCACACCTTTCAAGAAAACAATGCTGGAGGTTTATTACGAATTGGTTCAAAATGGAGTCTTTACTCTTTCTATAAGGACGTGGGAGTATTATATTCCCTTTGGTTCGAAGTTCGAAAACGTTGCCCCTATCACAATGCCACAGACCATAGCATTGAAAAATGTCTTGCATTTCGCCACGACGTGGAATATCTCATCAACATAGGAATGATTCAAGTTGAGTCTGCTCCCCGTGGCTAATGCTACAACAAGAAGAAGAACGAATGATATGGGTCGCCTTTATTTTTTATAGCTTTGTTGTTTATATTCCATTTCCTTGTAATCGAATGAATGAAAAAGTATTTCTGCTGTACCCGAATTACGTAGGGCCTGAATTCTCCTTGTGAGATACGTAGGCAGCCTTTCAAGGCCCGGCCCCTATCTTTTAAAATTTTCATTCTCCCCCTTTCGTGAAATAAGTAAATGTGAGGCTCAGATCAACGGACGTCAAAGAGATAGCAAATAGACCTTAGCTCAACGTGATTTAACCTTCCTGAGATAGTGATAGACTAAAACAAGCAAACTCCTGCTTGTTCAACAATAAGTTTCCCTTTACTCGTGGGTCGACATGTCCTCAAACAAAACAACTTCTGTGTGTTTATCTGCTCTCTATGTGATATTTTGTGTTATGTATTCCGAACTCAAACTAACAAATTTGCTTTTGAGTTTTTTTCCTCCACAAGTACTTACAAAAGTGGTCTGTGTCGATTAAACTGGCTGATCATCCCTACTTCACTAGATCAAAAGGGCCTGCAGATTCCTTTCCCGGCCAAAGCTTAGATAAGGGGAAAACAGTAATGGGGGACAACAACGAAGAGATCAGTCTTACTGACGTTGTGGTGGCTCAACCCACTATAGCGGATCACAATGAACTGATTATGCAGTTAATGCAATAAATTGCTGAGATGAGGGTGGAAATGCAACGGAGACAGGATCTACCTCCACCAGGTCAACGCTTCTACAGATGGGAGACCGCCTCTATTCTTTCCCTCTTCAAACATTGATCCAACTTAGATTCTGCCGTCTACTCCTGCTCAAAATCCCTCAGTCATCGATTTGACTGCACAAAATCCTCAGTATACCTCCGCCTCCTACCAGACTCCACCACCTCCTCAAAACAACCATCCCCAAATACCACCTCCTCCTCAAAATACTCACCTTCAAACCGCTCCACCACCGCAAAACCAGAACCAAAACCAAAACCAAAATGCATTCCACCCTCAAACGTCTCACCACCACCAAAACCAAAATACTAATCCCCAAACCTATCCGAAAAACTACCAAACTACCCAGAATACCCCAAGTCCCTCCGTAGCTCCACCCCTACCCAAAAAAACCATTTTTTAGATTCCCATTCCAAATGAGCATGACATACATGGTTCTGAGCTCGACCATTATGAGGAGCAAAAAAGAGGAGGTCGAAAGAAGAGGCCTCAAAAATAGACATAAAAGAGGAGATCCGAAAATCAATGAAGGAATTTCAGTGCATTTCTCACGTTGCCAGTTTGAACTACGAGGACTTATACATTCATCCAAATCTGGACCTCCCAAAAATGTTCAAGATGCCAAAGTTTGATATTTTTGGTGGAACGGGGAATCCCTTAGCGCATATAATGGCCTATTGTGACTAGCTCGTAGGAGTTGGTAGAGATGAAGTTGTACTAATATGGCTTTTTAGCCAAAGTTTGAGCAGAGAAGCTTTGGAATGGTTTACATCTCACGAGACCAGACAGTGGCCCAGCTGGAAGGCTTTGGCTAAGGACTTCATCGAAAGGTTTGCCTACAATGTAGAGATCGTCCCTGATCGTTATTCCTTAGAAAAGATGAAACAAAATTCCAATGAAAGTTATAGAGAGTTTTCGTATAGATGGCGAAAGGAAGAGCTAGAGTACGACCTCCTATGTCCGAAAAAGATAAAGTTGAAGTGTTTATGCGGGTGCAAGAGCCCGAATACTATGATAGAATCATATTGCTCATTGGAGAAAAATTTGATGTGATAGTCAAGGTTGGTGAGACTATCGAGGATGGGTTGAAAACCGAGAAGATTGCCCGTGTTGCTGCGTCACTCGGATCATTGAGTTTGTTGAAGAAGAAAAGTGAAGACGTTTTTATTGTCTCTTACGAGGGGAGGAAGACCCCCAGAAGACCATCATCCTACCAAGGTCGTCCTCGACCTTCCCAGAATTCTTACCAGGCTTGCTACACGCAAGCTAGTTATCAAAATACTCCTCCTCCCATCTACCAAAATGCTACCTCCACATACCAAAATGCCCCCCTCAAAATTACCAATATCCATCTCCCGTTTACCAAAATTCTCCTCCACTTTACCAAATTCCATCCCCCATTTACCAAAATGTTGCTCCTAACTGTGCCAATGTGCAGTCAAACTATAGAGCACCCCTCCAAGTATATCAAGTTCAAGCTCCAGTATACCAAAATACCCCCACGAACTACCAAGATCCATCACCAAATTACCAAACAAATATTTATCCAAGAAACCAAACTCACCGTCCAAATACTCAAAACTATCAACAGATGCTTCCTCCCCAACAAGGAAACTATGATCCCCCTCAATCGAGATTCTAGAAAAAGCCCCCCAGAAACTTTATCGCGCTCGCTGAAAGCCGAACAAAGTTGTACGAGCGACTGTCTGCGGCTGGATACATTCACCTGGTGGCGCCCAAGTCGGTAGATACTAGTTCCAAGTTCTACAACCTGATCAAAGGTGTGCTTATCACTCCAACAACGTTGGACATGATACTGAAGATTGTATCAACCTCAAATACAAGATTCAAGATCTGTTCGACCAAGAAGTGGGTTCTCTTCAACCAGCCGCGCCCAATGTCAACACCAATCCTTTACCGAATCATGGAGCCGGCAATATCAACATGATATAGACGGATGATGACTGGTGCGTGACTAAGGTGATAACTCCGATTGTCCATGATGAGTTAGAAAGGGTTGTGGCCTCGTTGATCGTTAAAGAGAAAAATGAGTTTGTGATCCTGACACCCGCAAAGGCTGTTGCCTTTGTACCATTAGAAACTCTTGCTAGGCCGAAGTTTGTGATTGAAATCGCTGTCACTCAGGGTATGACCCGATCTAGGAGGTGTTATACTCCATAAGAGTTGGCTCTTAGAGGGCAGAAGAAGGACCTGGGGAAAAGGCCGATAAGTGAGGGCGAGGCTGAAGAATTCTTGAGGAATATGTAGCCCAAAGACTATTAGATCGTTAAGCATCTAGAGAAAACCCCAGCTCAGATTTCTGTGTGAGCCCTATTGATAAAGGCTCTAGATGACACGTATGTGCTCGTGGGCACAAGCATCAATAATGTAGTAGCTATGATCAACCAAGTTATCCGAGGGCATCAGATTAGCTTCTATGACGAAGAGTTGCCCTTTAAAGTGAGGTCGCACAACAAGGCGTTGCATGTCACTATTATATATCGTGAAAGAGTCATAAACCGTGTCCTGGTGGATGATGGGTCTGGTCTCAAAATTTGCTCACTGTCGACTGTGAGTCATTTAAGGTTTGACTTAAGAAAGCTGGAACAAAATCAAGTCAATGTAAGAGTTTTCGACGGGTTACAAAGAGACACATTGAGAGCAGTGAATTTAGTCATCCAAATGGGTCCGGGGAAGTATAGTGCACAGTTTCATGTCCTGGACATTGACACCAGCTATAACCTTCTTCTAGAAGGCCTTTCATCCACACGGCTGGGGTTGTGCCTTCTACTCTTCACCAGATGATGAAGCTCGTCCGGAAGGACCAAGAACTGGTTATTCAGGGCGAAGGGAGTCACTCTAGTAGGCAGGCTCCAATTATTGATGAAGTCTCACGAGGGACCGATTTATACACGGTGGAGCTGGTAAATCCCACCGTTGAGGATTTGGCCTTACAACCTTTGTGTACAAGATGATCGCCACTGTGATGCTGCAGAATGGGTTTGAGCCAGGTTTCAAATCGGAAAGGAATTCCCAAGGAATTATTGAGCCTATTCAAGTTCCCGTCAAAGGAGCGAGATATGGTTTGGGGTACGTCCCCACAGATGATGAGATAAAGATGAAGAAGAACAGTGATCAAGCATTGGCTAAGCCAATCCCTTATATGTATCAATCATTTCCAGTCAGTGAGTACGCCGATTGTGATGACCTTGGGGAAGGGATCTGTGACCTTTTTGAAGAGATCGATGTTATCATAGAGGACGAGGTCGAGCTAGCTGGTATCCACAATGCTGAGCTTGGAGAGCAGCTGCAGAACTGGACCTCAACGCCAATCCTGATTCCCCGATCATCTTGGTAGAAGGACGTTGTTTGTGCATGTTCTGAAAATTGGTGGTAGTCCAAAAGAGGCCCGAGACCCACCATTTTGCTTTTCTTTAATTGCTTGAATTTAAAATTCCCCTTGTGATGTTTAAAAAAGGCAACATGGACCTTTTCCATGGCCAACGTTAGCACTTTTCCAATTTGAATGAAAGCGTCTTTTATTGAAAACTTGTTTATTTACTATACTTTACTTCCCTAACTTTGTCTATATATGATTTCAGTAATATTAATTTTAAACATGCCAATGTCATGTCATGTCATGTCACGAGATGAACAAACAAAATAAGGCAGGTGATGACGAGGGTGAAGAATACGAAGAGGAAAATGAGGTACCGGAATATGGTGCTGAGGAATTTCGACAGTTTGAAAATCAGCATAAGCCGAATTTGGAAGAAACTGAAACTGTGAATCTGAGAGACCAAGAGTGTGTCAAAGAGGTCAAAATCAGTGTCCACTTGAATGAAGCTCAAAAAAAGGATATGATTCATTTGCTTACTGAATACATTGACGTGTTCATCTGGGAAGTTAGCGACATGCTAGGGCTGAGTACCAATGTGGTGTCTCACAAGCTGCCGATTAATCTAGTATTTAGTCCAGTGAAACAAAAAGCTCGGAGTTCAAGCCTGAGTTAAGTTTAAACATTAAATAAGATATCACCAAATAGATCGAGTCTCGATTGGTGGAAGTGACGCAATACTCGACTTGGTTGGCCAATGTTGTTCTGATCGCCAAAAAAGATGGGAAGATCAGAATTTGTGTCGATTACAGGGATCTCAACAAATCCATCCCCAAGGATAATTTTCCATTGCCGAACATTCACATTCTGATCGATAACTGTGCTAAACATGGAATGCAGTCATTTGTGGATTGTTACGCAGGTTATCACCAGATCCCGATGGATGAAGAAGATGCAGAAAAGACCACTTTTATTATGCCTTGGGGCGTATATCATTACAGGGTAATGCCATTTGGTATCAAAAATGTTGGTGCTACTTGAAGACCATATTTCATGACATGATTCATAAGGAGATTGAGGTGTATGTAGATGACATCATAATCAAGTCCCGCGAGAGTTCGGACCACTTGACGCATTTAAGAAAGTTTCTTGACCGTCTGCGTCGTTAAAACTTGAAATTAAATCCCGCCAAATGTGCTTTTAGGGTGCCCGCCGACAAGTTGTTGGGATTTATAGTCAACAGGAGAGGTATTAAGCTCGACCCTTCCAAGATCAAGGCAATCCAAGAGTTTCCCCCTCCGAAAATGAAGAAGGAAGTGATGAGTTTCTTATGGAGATTGAACTACATTAGTCATTTCATAGCTCAATCCACCGTGCTGTGTGAACCTATCTTCAAGCTGTTGAAGAAAGATGCTTTGACAAAATGGACCGAAGAGTGTCAGACTGCTTTCGATGCTATCAAGAACTATTTGTCCAATCCACCGGTATTGGTTCCTCTGCGAGAAGGGAATCCTTTGTTGCTGTATTTGTCTATCTCAGATAATGCATTTGGATACGTACTTGGTCAACATGGCGAGACAGGGAAGAAAGAACGAGCTATTTATTACTTAAGCAAGAAGTTCACTTCATACGAGTCCCGTTATACTCTTCTGGAGAGAACGTGTTGTGCTTTGACTTGGATTGCTCAGAAGTTGAGACATTATTTGTCTTCTTATACAACATACCTCATTTCCAAGATAGACCCATTGAAGTACATTTTCCAGAAAGTGACGCCGACCGGAAAGTTGGCTAAATGGCAAATGCTTTTGAGTGAATTTGATATCGTGTATGTGACCCAGAAGGCGATAAAGCGCAGACCTTAGCTGACCATCTTGCAGAAAATCCTATTGATGAAGAGTATGAACCGCTCAAGACTTATTTTCATGATGAAGAAGTATAGTTTGTGAGTGAAGATATTTTTGAAATATATCCTGGATGGAGATTATTCTTTGATAGAGGGGAAAATCACCAAAGAAACGGTATCGGAGCGGTCTTAGTGTCAGAGTCAGGTCAGCACTATCCTATGGCAGCTAAGCTCCAATTTAATTGCACGAACAACATGGCTGAATATGAAGCTTGTATCCTCGGTTTGAAAATGGCCATTGACATGAATGTCCACAAGCTAATGGTTATTAGAGAGTCAGATATGTTGATTGATCAGGTTCAGGGAGAATGGGCTGTGAAGAACCCAAAGATTATGCCATACGTGCAATATATACAAAAGTTGTGCAGAAGATTCCATAAGATTGAGTTCAGACATACTCCCAGAACACAGAATGAGTTGGCCGATGCTCTTGCCACCATCACATCGATGATTAAGCATTTGGATACTGAGTATATTGATCCTCTGGATATAGAGCTGAAAGAATATCCAGTCCATTGTTCACATATTGAAGTAGACCAGACGGTTTGCCATTGTATCTTGATATCAAGAAGTATTTAGAGTCTGGGATTTATCCTGAGAATGCGACATTTAACAAGAAGAAGTCGATACGCCGTATGGCCCTCAACTTCTTTCTAAGCAGAGAAATCCTTTACAGGAGGACTCCAGACTTAGGTCTTCTTAGATGTATCGATGTTGTTAAAGCTGCAAAGCTTATTGAACTGATACATGCTGGAGTTTGTGTTACGCACATGAATGGACTCACTTTGGCAAGGAATATCATTTGAGCTGGTTATTTTTGGATGACTATGGAGCATGATTGTTGCAAGTTTGTGCAGAAATGTCAGAAATGTCAAGTGCACGGTGATTTACTTAGAGTGCCGCTTCACGAACTCAATGCTATAAGTTCGCCTTGGCCATTTGTAGCTTGGGGCATGGATGTCATTGGTCCAATAGAGCCAGCCGCTTCTAATAGACACAGATTTATTTTGGTTGCCATCTACTACTTCACCAAGTGTATGGAAGCAGTTTCGTATAAGTCGGTAACCAAGAAAGTTGTAGCTAATTTTGTTCAAAACAATGTGATATGCAGGTTTGGAGTACCAGAATCCATCATTACAGATAATGGTGCAAATCTCAACAGTCACTTGATGAGAGATATATGTGAGAAGTCTAAGATTACTCACCGAAACGCAACCGCTTATCGTCCTCAAATGAATGGAGCTATAGAGGCTGCCAACAAGAACATCAAGAAGATTCTGAGGAAAATGATTGACAATCACCAAGGTTGGCATGAGATGTTGACATATGCTTTGTTTGGTTATCAAACAACCATCAAAAAATCTATTGGAGATACTCCATATTTGCTGGTATACGAAATAGAAGCAATCATACCTGCTGAAGTCGATATACCGTCCTTGAGAATCATCCAAGAAGCAGAATTGAGCAATGCTGAGTGGGTCAGCAAGTGGATTGACCAATTTAAATTGACTGACGAGAAAGAGAATGGTTGCCGTTTGTCATGGTCAACTATATCGACAGAGAATGATTCGTGCTTTCCACAAAAGAGTAAGATCTAGGATTTTTGAAATTGGTCAGTTAGTACTTAAGCACATTTTCCCTCAACAAGACGAGTACAAAGGAAAATTTACACCGAACTGGAAAGGATCCTACATGGTTCGCAAAGTATTATTAAGAGGTACTTTGGTCCTGTCGGAGAGGGATGGCACCGTATGGCTGAACCCGATCAACTCAGACGGTGTCAAGAGATATTACGTGTGAAGCTTCAGTTGTGTAAGGTCCCGAAAATGACTTAGGTGAAGCGAGATCCTAAAGTGGTTGTCATGGTGGTATAAAGTTCTAAATTGGTCTATAATGTTGTTTAGAGGCAGTAGCTAAGAGTTTAGGTGCATTGGAAGTCAAACGTCAAGGGACGATCAAGATGTTCGACGACTAAGTCACCTAAGTGCCTCATATGTGGTTATATGTGATTATGTGTGATGCATGAGCTTATATGGTCCTTAAATGAGTTTATATGATGTATATGATCAGTGTGTCAAGTTTCGTGAAGTTTGGAGGTCAAACGTCCAAAAACGTCCATGACGTTCGAAAGATGTGCCTAGAAATGACCTTGTGAGTCTAAGCATGTTTCGTCAAGTTTTATGTGTTCGTTTTGGATGAAAATTATGTGACAAGTCCTAAACTCATATACGTGCATGTTTGAGTTGGAAACGTCCGGTTACGACTCCATGTAGGACCTACAAGGGGCCCTAGAGGAGGACCCCAACTTAGAGCTCAACACTACCAGGCAGTGTCCAACCGACGGCCCAAAAGATGGACAGTCGACCAGACGACGGCCCGTTGATGGGTCTCGTCGATGGGGACATGTGTCCTGCAGGTTGAGGAGTCTCTGAATCAAACCACAAGACCCCATCGACGAGATGTGGTCTGACGGACCGTCGATGTGGTCTGACGGACCGTCGATGTGGGGCGTCGATTGGAGCAGGTTGTCCATAAGATTGGAGGTTTAGGGTGCAACCAACGAGACCCCGTTGATGGGGCGTGGGTAAGACCACGGACCGTCGATGGTCACGTCGATGGTGTTGTGTCTCCCTACCAGTTTTCTGTTAAGTTAATGGGTGAAGTTGTAAATTCACCCCACGCTCCTATAAATCTATAGACGATTGTTTTGAGTGTTTATGGGTATTTTAAGAGTATATAAGTCATTAAACTCTCAATTAAACCCTAGCACTAAGATCAAAACATATTCCCTCCAAAAGTTTTTCCAAAAACCTCCATGAGAGTTCAAAGTGAAGATGAAGTTTGAAGATGGATCTTCAATGGAGTTGCTTCGTCAATTAGCATTGGGTTCTTCAAATAAGGTATGGGATTTCTTCATCTAAGGTTTGCTATCACCTTAGAGCCAATTTCAAAGATGTTTTCAAAGGATTTCAAAAAATATGAAAAAGTCCAATTTCTACTCTAAATCATGGGTTCTTGCATGAAGAAGTTTCAAAGCTTAAGATATGATGTTATTGATATTTAATTGATGTTTTTCAATAATATTATTCATGAAGCCTTGATCTTCTCAATTCTTTAATTTTCACTAAAATATGGGTGAATTGATTATGCTTTGAGATTTATGAATTCATGTGTAGATTGATATGGGCTTTTGAATTATGTGTAGATTATGTATGTAAGATGTATAAGATGTTTCAATTTGATTAATGGAGTAACTAATACTCTTAGATCTATTGCATGTTAAGCCTATTGAATTGATATGAACTTAATGCTTATAGATTCTAGTGTAGTTTCTTATGGGTTTCCTAATGATGTAAGGATTGTATTCAATTGATATCTATTTGGTCTTAGATTGATAAACCTTTATTGAATTGACTTAGATTCATTGAGTATTATGATGTATGCTTCAAATTGATGTTCATGGTCATGGGTAAGGGCCTTATGGTATTGAATTGGAAGGTTTGGCTTTGGATTGAAGTGGTGAGATCAAGTGGGTGGTATGCTGACAACTCTCTTATTATTGTGTATAGCTATTGCAATTTAGCTCTTGGATTATTTGTGATTGGTATGGTCCATTTATGGTGGCGGTGTTATATGAATTGATGTGGCCTTGTCGGCGTTATTTTAAGTATATTGATGATCATGGCTTTGTCGGCACTACTTGAAGTACTATGTTGATTTGTGTAGTTGATTATATGAAGTATGATCATATCTACCTATCTGTGAAGTAATGTGAAAGTATGTGTTCTTTTATTGAAGTTATTAGGTGATCATGTTATACCATGACTATGTGTTATATGTGTAGTCTTAGAGTTGATGCATGATTGTTCCTAACTTGACTATATGAGTCTATAATGGTTATATTGATGATGTTAAAGTATTGAGTAGGTTGGATTAATGATGTTAAGGGTCATTACTAAGTGTATAAAGAAGGTTATGCTATATGACTAAAGTGAAGTATGTGGTGTCTTGTTTAGGTAGACTTGTGTCCCTTATATGATGAATGTATGAATATGAATATGTCATGTCTTGACTTAGAAACTAAAGCGTCTTAGTCTTGAATGTATGAATGTTATGTAAGACCTTGAATGATGATAAGAAGGTCCTTTATGTGAAACTATGAACCTAGTGGTAAAGGTTATGAAACTTGAAGTAGTAAGCCATAATGGTATCCTTCATGTAATGAATGATGGACTTAAGATTGATTGGTTGGAACGGCATAATATCAATACATAGGGAAGTCATGATGAGCTTCTTGTCGCCATAGTGAGATAGACCTAGTGGACCTTGCTTTGGTAGGGTAAATGTAATTGGGTCATGAACTTGATATGGGACCCTTTTGTATGAACCTTAATGTGAATTAATATATGAGAACGAAGGCTAGCACCGAGTGAGTATGGTAAGGGAAGTAGCTCTAGTTAAAGAATGAGGCTAGAGTACAAAGAAGCCCTTCATATTTCCTTAACCATGTGCCTACATGGGATGTGTCTATGTTCTACCATTGGCAAGTAGAACAACCTCATTGGAGTAGGATAGAACTCCAGATTTCATGCTTTGCTACCATGGTCTATGTCGGTTATTGCCTATTCTCATCATATGGGATACTTACTAGCATTAGATAAGTTCTATGAAGTTTAGGTGGTGGTATGGAACGCTATCTAGACATTGTACAATAGGATTTGAAGATGTTAGTGAGAGTCCCTAGGTCCTCTTTAAGACAATTACATGAATGTACTTATGTGGTGGATGTATCTTAAATGAACTAAGGAATGTAATGACTTAAGTTAAGAAAGCATGTTAAATGAATAAGTTCGTTTCTAGAGTAATTAAGGGTTGTCTAGTTAAGGTGTGAAGGGGGCAAGGGAATGGTCACTTCATCTCTTACATAGATAAATCTTAATAATGATTCTAGTTAATGAATATGATTAATTATGTGGACATGATCCTAACCTAGGTAAGTCTTAAGGAGTACTTAGGTAATCTTGAAGAGGTCAATTATGGACATTCTCTTCTTGAGATACTTGAGTAGGTCTTTTGATAACCTTTGAAAGGGAGAATGTCATGTTGATGTATATGATGTTAATAAGTGAGAATGATTCTATCTTAGGTAGTCTATAGGATCCCTTTTGTGTGTGTGAAAGGGATTGTATGGGCGGTCGCTCCACACTCACCCAAGTGAACCTTGGAAATCACCTTTGGTAGGAGGATCTCATGTTTATGTGTTTGATGTATGTTAAGGGTGTATGTGTCTCATTCTAAGTAGTCTTAAGGATCGTTTAGGCATGCTTTGAGAGGGAGTATGGGCGGTCTCTCTTTGTGTGACTTAAGTGAGTCTTAGGATAGTTTTTAGTGGGTTGACTACATGCTAGAAGATATTAAAAGTGAAGATTGAGCACTTCACTGTAACAGTGAAGGAACATTATTGTACAGTGAAGTGAGTCACTGTAAAGTGGCTACTAAAATTATCATAATTGCTTAAATGATGTTCTTATGTATTTCTAATGTGATGAATGATGTTCTTATGATTATAATATGATGTTTAAACCAAAATTTATGAAAAGCATGTTATTGACTAAATGTCCCATTTTTTATGGTATTTGCATGACTTGCATACTTAGTACATCTAATGTGCTAACCCGTTCTTTTCCCTTTTTGACTAAAGTGTAGGGAATTGGAAGCCTTGATGTGCCATGGACGACGGATAGGTTTCTAAGAGTTAAAGATGAAGTATTGGTGAGTCCTCATCGATCAAGGACAATATCCACACGTTCCTTATTGTCTTAAGTCGTTATTTTATGTCGTGTATGGGATTGTCCAAAGTATTGTATACTCTAAAGTTTAGATGGGTCAAGGGTTGTAAAGGTTTAAATGTTTTAATGAAAGTCTTCCGCTTGTGTATTGTTTATAAAAGGATTCTTCGTGTGTGAAGAAAGTTTTAAATTCTTACTCATTTTAGTATGTTATTATGCAATGAATGATACGAGGGGCTTAGATGAGAGTTCTTGAAGTCCCATTTGCCGTGTGATGATCACAAGGATACCCTAACTTCTAGGGTGTACTTGAGGATCGTGACAAGCTTGGTATAAGAGCATAACATTTGGGAGTGTCGTAGTTGTCTTATGAACCACATCAAATAGAATCTTGTTTATAATGTGAAGCGCGCCACATTATAAATAGGAAGCTATTGGGTGCTAGGAAAAGTTTCACTTCTTCATTCATCAAATCGTGCCTATGAGCCTTGTATATGGTGTCTTTTCCTTGTCTTCCCTATGTGTTGGTCATTAGAGTGTGACTTTATAAAGTTTGGGTTGAGGGAGAGAAAATATGAGGTGTGTCTTGATAGATGAGGTGTGAGAGATGGTGTTGATGACCTTAGATTGGTTTAATTACCTTTTGAAGGGTAGTGGAGTTGAAAAGAATGGTAAGGAATAGAGTTAGAAATGTGCAAGAGTAAAGGCGAGTTCTCCTAGTAAGGGGGTGTAATGGTTAGATGGTTGAACATTGAGAGTCTTTAGTTTAATGAGCTAGACTTTAGGTGAGGAAGAATTAGTAAGGTTAAAGGTGCCTTGAGAGTTCCTTGAGGTAGATGTTATGTTAACCTTAGAATGGATTTCTCCTTAGTGGGGGAGTATGATGAAGAGTATGGTTGTTGGGGAGTGAGGTACCCTTAACTTTTCATTATGTGTTCATTCAAGCCTAAAACAAAGAGTTGTTAGTAACTTGATTTGTGTAGGAGTCTTTTGTGGAAAATGAGTTCCAAACATTCTCCTTATGATATGCATTCTTGGTTGCAATTGAATTTCATTAACTTCTTGCATTGTGTATTTTATGAGGCCATGATTATGTTGTAAAAGGTGTTTATATGATGTTACCTTGCATATTAGCATGTCTATATCATGAATTACCTAAAAGTTGCATTTTTGAAAAATTGCACAATTCACTATAGCATTGTAACTGTTCACTGTAAGATTTTGCAAAAATTGACTTATTGATTCTTTGGTCTAAGATTGTTGTTATATGGTTACAAATGATGTGTATGAGCATGCTAAGGAATATAAAATGAGTTTTGACTATTTGGAATTAAGGAAATGAGTTTTGTAGCATGATGAGTTATAGAATCCTATTCTAATTGCTTGTTGTGTTGTAATTCTCTTCATTGTGTGAAACTGATGTTTTCTCCTTGATTATGTGCTAAATGGTATGGTGATGAGTTGCTAATCAATTCTCTAAAATTGGAAGTGTTCGGAGAGTTGCAAGTGTCATTCGAGGACGAATGTTGTCCAAGTGGGGGAAAATGTAAGGTCCCGAAAATGACTTAGGTGAAGCTAGAGACCAACTTGGTTGTCATGGTGGTATAAAGTCCTAAACTGGTCTATAATGTTGTATAGAGGCAGTATCTAAGAGTTTAGGTGCATTGGAAGTCAAACGTCAAGGGACGACCAAGACGTTTGACGACTAAGTCACCTAAGTGCCTCATATGTGGTTCTATGTGATTATGTGTGATGCATGAGATTATATGTCCTTAAATGAGTTTATATGATGTATATGGTCAGTGTGTCAAGTTTCGTGAAGTTTGGAGGTCAAACGTCCAAGAACGTCCATGACGTTCGAAAGATGTACCTAGAAATGACCTTGTACGTCTAAGCATGTTTCGTCGAGTTTTACGTGTTTGTTTTGGATGAAACTTATGTGATAGCTCCTAAACTCATATACGTGCATGTTTGGATGATAAACGTCCGGGTACGACTCCATGTAGGGCCCGCAAGGGGCCCTAGAGAAGGACCCCAACTTAGAGCTCAACACTGCCATGAAGTGTCCAACCGACGGCCCAAACGATGGCCAGTCGACCAAACGATGGCCTGTCGATGGGTCTTGTCGATGGGGACATGTGTCCTGCAGGTTGAGGAGTCTCTGAATCAAACCACGAGACCCCATCGATGGGACATGGTCTGACTGACGGACCGTCAATGTGGGGCGTCGATGGGAGCAGGCTGTCCGTAAGATTGGAGGTTTAGTGTGCAACCAACAAGACCCCATCGACGGGGCGTGGGTGAGACCATGGACCGTCGATGGTCACATCGATGGTGCTGTGTCTCCCTACCAGTTTTCTGTTAAGTTGAGGGGTGAAGTTTTAAATTCACCCCACGCTCCTATAAGTATATATACAGTTGTTCTGAGTGTTTATGGGTATTTTAAGAGTATATAAGTCATTAAACTCTCAATTAAACCCTAACACTAAGATCAAAACATATTCCGTCCAAAAGTTCTTCCAAAAACCTCCATGAGAGTTCAAAGTGAAGATGAAGCTTGAAGACGGATCTTCAATGGAGTTTCTTCTTCAATTAGCATTGGGTTCTTCAAATAAGGTATGGAGTTCTTCATCTAAGGTTTGCTATAACCTTAGAGCCAATTTCAAAGATGTTTTCAAAGGATTTCAAAAAGATGAAAAAGTCCAATTTCTACTCTAAATCATGGGTTCTTGCATGAAACATTTTCAAAGCTTAAGATAAGATGTTATTGATGTTTAATTGATGTTTTCCAATGAAATTCTCCATGAACCCTTGATCTTCTCAATTCTCTAATTTTCACTATAATATGGGTGAATTGATTATGCTTTGAGATTTATGAATTCATATGTAGATTGATATGGACTTTTGAATTATGTATAGATTATGTATGTATGACGTATAGGCTGTTTTAATTTGATTAATTGAGTAATGAATACTCTTATATCTATTGCATGTTAAGCCTATTGAATTGATATGAACTTAATGCTTATAGATTCTAGTGTAGTTTCTTATGGGTTTCCTAATGATGTAAGGATTGTATTCAATTGATATCTATTTGGTCTTAGATTGATAAATCTTTATTGAATTGACTTAGATTCATTGAGTATTATTATGTATGCTTCGAATTGATATTCATGGCCATGGGTAAGGGCCTTATGGTATTGAATTAGATGGTTTGACTTTGGACTGAAGTGGTGAGATCAAGTGGGTGGTATGCTAACCTAACTCTCTTATTATTGTGTATAGTTATTGCAATTTAGCTCTTGGATTATTTGTGATTGGTATGGTCCACTTATGGTGGCGGTGTTATGTGAATTGATGTGGCCTTGTCGGTGTTATTTTAAGTATATTGATGATCATGGCCTTGTCAGCACTACTTGAAGTAATATGTTGATTTGTGTAGTTGATTATATGAAGTATGATCATATCTACCTATATGTGAAGTAATGTGAAAGTATGTGTTCTCTTATTGAAGTTATTAGGTGATCATGTTATGCCATGACTATGTGTTATATGTGTAGTCTTAGAGTTGATGCATGATTGTTCCTAACTTGACTATATGAGTCTATAATGGTTATATTGATGATGTTAAAGTATTGAGTAGGTTGGCTTAATGCTGTTAAGGGTCATTACTAAGTGTATAAAGAATGTTATGCTATATGACTAAAGTGAAGGATGTGGTGTGTTGTTTAGGTAGACTTGTGTCCCTTACTTGATGCATGTATGAATATGAATATGTGATGTCTTGACTTAGGAAGCTAAAGCGTCTTAGTCTTGAATGTATGAATGTTATGTAAGACCTTGAATGATGATAAGAAGGTCCTTTATGTGAAACGTTGAACCTAGCGGTAAAGGTTATGAAACTTGAAGTAGTAAGCCGTAATGGTATCCTACATATAATGAATGATGGACTTAAGATTGATTGGCTGGAACGGCATCATAGCAATACTTAGGGAAGTCATGATGTGCTTCTTGTCGCCATAGTGAGATAGCCCTAGTGGACCTTGCTTTGGTAGGATAAATGTAACTGGGTCATGAACTTGATATGGGACCTTTTTGTATGAACCTTAATGTGAATTTAATCCATGAGAACGAAGGCCAGCACCGAGTGAGTATGGTAAGGGAAGTAGTTCTAGTTAAAGAATGAGGCTAGAGTACAAAAAAGCCCTTCATATTTCCTTAACCATGTGCCTACATGGGATGTGTCTATGTTCTACCATTGGCAAGTAGAACAACCTCATTGGAGTAGGATAGAACTCCAGATTCCATGCTTTGCTACCATGGTCTATGTCGGTTATTTTCTATTCTCATCATATGGGATAATTACTAGCATTAGATAAGTTCTATGAAGTTTAGGTGGTGGTATGGGACGCTATCCAGACAATGCATAATAGGCTTTGAAGATGTTAGTGAGAGTCCCTTGGTCTTCTTTAAGACCATTACGTGAATGTCCTTATGTGGTGGATGTCTCTTAAATGAACTATGGAATGTAATGACTTAAGTTAAGAAATCATGTTAAATGAATAAGTTCCTTTCTACAGTAATTAAGGGTTGTCTAGTTAAGGTGTGAAGGGGGCAAGAGAATGATCACTTCATCTCTTACTTAATTAAATCTTAATAACGATTCTAGTTAATGAATATAATTGATTATGTGGACATGATCCTAACCTAGGTAAGTCTTAAGGAGTACTTAGGTAATCTATAAGAGGTCAATTATGGACATTCTCTTCTTGAGATACTTGAGTAGGTCTTTTGATAACCTTTGAAAGGGAGAATGTCATGTTGATGTATATGATGTTAATAAGTGAGAATGATTCTATCTTAGGTAGTCTATAGGACCCCTTTTGTGTGTGTGAAAGGGATTGTATGGGCGGTCGCTCCACACTCACCCAAGTGAACCTTGGAAATCACCTTTGGTAGGAGGATCTCATGTTTATGTGTTTGATGTATGTTAAGGGTGTATGTGTCTCATTCTAAGTAGTCTTAAGGATCGTTTAGGCATGCTTTGAGAGGGAGTATGGGCGGTCTCTCTTTGTGTGACTTAAGTGAGTCTTAGGATAGTTTTTAGTGGGTTGACTACATGCTAGAAGATATTAAAAGTGAAGATTGAGCACTTCACTGTAACAGTGAAGGAACATTATTGTACAGTGAAGTGAGTCACTGTAAAGTGGCTACTAAAATTATGATAATTGCTAAAATGATGTTCTTATGTATTTCTAATGTGATGAATTATGTTCTTATGATTATAATATGATGTTTAAACCAAAATTCAGGAAAAGAATGTTATTGACTAAATGTCCCTTTTTCATGGTTTTTGAATGGCTTCCATACTTAGTACATCGAATGTGCTAACCCCTTCTTTTCCCTTTTTGACTAAAGTGTAGGGAATTGGAAGTCTTGATGTGCCATGGATGACATATAGGTTTCTAAGAGTTGAAGATGAAGTATTGGTGAGTCCTCATCGATTCGAGGAAAATATCCACCCGTTCCTTATTGTCTTAAGTCGTTATTTTATGTTGTGTATGGGATTGTCCAAAGTATTGTATACTCTAAAGTTTAGATGGGTCAAGGGTTTTAAAGGTTTAAATGTTTTAATGAAAGTCTTCCGCTTGTGTATTGTTTATAAAAGGGTTCTTCGTGTGTGAAGAAAGTTTTAAATTCTTACTAATTTTAGTATGTTATTATGCAATGAATGATACGAGGGGCTTAGATGCGAGTTCTTGAAGTCCCATTTGCGGTGTGACGATCACAAGGATACTCTAACTTCTAGGGTGTACTTGAGGGTCGTGACAAGTTGTATTCCGTTGTTTCCGTGTAATTGTTCTATTTGCTTGTAATTGTTTTGTTTAAAGTTTTATCCCTCTTGTAATGAACTACGTCTGACCTGAATTCTCAAGAATGAGATACATAGGAGGCCTATGTCGGCCTCGGTCACCCCATTTATTCCTTTTAATATTCTTTGTATTTGAACTAGGTTCGACCTGAATTCTCAAGAATGAGATACGTAGGCGACCTATGTCGGCCTCGGTCGGTTTCCTTGTAAATCCTTATTGTTGTCAACCTTTAAGGGGGAACTACGTTTGACCTAATTCCTGCCTCAACGAGATACGTAGGCACTACAAGGGTTCGGTCATATCTCCTGTAAAATTTCTATTTCTCTTTACAATAGAAACTGGGACAGAATTTTTGAGAGGGACTAAAAAATTCTCGAGAAGAATATTTTTCCTCAACAAGTCAAGACTGAAGTTACTTTGAGATTTGCAACTGGAACAGAATTTTTGATAGGAACTCAAAAATTCCGCGATTTACTCACCGACAGTTAAAGATGAACCAAGATAGTTAACTAGGACAGAAATTGTTAGGATGATTTTGAATGTCAACACGGTTTTATAGGGAGTCTAGAGTGATTTTGAATACTTCCCAGCAAATAACTAGATAGGCCTTCAAGCATCAGACTCAAAAACATTCGCTAATCCTGACGTGACGTGATACTTGGCAGTGACCTTTTTCAAAATACTACTTTTCAAAAATTTATGTTTCTTAAAATTTTCCCTTTATGTTTCATTTGTTTTGGCATAAAATATTTGTCCTACCTATCAAGAATCGGGAGATTAGAAAATCAACCGGAGATACCAGGATGAGGAGCAAACAACTGAAGAAATCGACACAGATCAGTTCAATTTAAAACTAACGATTTTTCTGGGGACGCAGGTTTATAGGTTTGCTCTGAAATCAACAAATTCCTCCGATCGATGAATATGGAGGAGTCAAGGGGGCGAAGGGCTCTCCCAAAATTAACAATTTTTCGGTGGATGCAGGAAATATTTTATATTGCTTATATCTAAGACTTGGGAGTGGGAACATTATTGTTTCATTCAATTCCCAACAGCTTGAAGTCTATAATGAAGATACAACTGTGTCCAAAGATGAACCAAATGAAAATCTCGAGAAAGACGTTTTACAGCTTTTCGTCGATGACGTCATTTGCATCATATTATCATATATGATAGTATCACTACCTAGAGGGTCATTCTATTTGTGTTGTCAATCGAAACGATGCACTACCTATAGGGTCATTTTACCAGATTGTCAATCGAGACGATATCGTTAACCAGAAGGCACCCAGAAGATAACTATGTTGCTCGATTGAAACACTATCTTCATTTGGTACCAAGGATGGCATCAAGAGAAAATATTCATGCATCGCGGAAATCATGCATCGCGAGTTGATATTCATGCATCGCGGAAATCATGCATCGCGAGTTGATCATGCATCACAGAGGATCATGCATCGAGAAGATATTCAGGCATTACAGAAAATCATGCATCGCGGAAATTCTGTGTCACAAGAAGAAAATTAAGCATTGCAAGACAAAATTCATGTATCGCGGAAATCATGCATTGAGGAAAGAAAGTCATGCATTGCAAGAGAAAGTTCATGCATCGCGGAGAATCATGCATCGCGAGAAGATATTCATGCCCCGCAAAAAATCAGGCATCGCGGGAAGATATTTATGCCCCGCAGAAAATTATCCATAGCGGGAAGATATTCATGCATCACGGAAAATCATGTATCGAGTTAATATTCACGCATCGCAGAAGTCATGCATCGCGAGTTGATATTCATGCATCGTGGAAAGTCATGCATCGCGAGTAAATATTCATGCATTGCGGGAAGATATTCAGGTATCGCGGGAAGATATTCATGCCCCGCAGAAAATAATACATTGTGGGAAGATATTCATGCCCCGCAGGAAAGCGTGCATCGTGAATTGATATTCATGCATCGAGGAGACATTCAGGCATTACGGAAAATCATGCATCGCAGAAAGTCTGCGTCGCAAGAATAAAATTACTCATTGCAAGACAAAATTCATGCATCGCAGAAATCATACATTGCGGAAGAAAGTCATGCATTACAAGAGAAAATTCATGCATCGCAGAAAAACGCGGAAAGAAAGTCATGCATTGCAAGATAAAGTTCATGCATCGCGGAAAATCATGCAGTGCGGGAAAGAAGTTTTGCATTACAAGAAAAATTCATTCATCGCGAAAGGAAGGTACGCAGTACAAGAGAAAAATGGTGCATTCCTAGAGAATATTTGTCCATCAACATCAACCGCATCTTTATTCTGACAAGAGTAAGCACCAAAAATCATCAAAGGCGACATCAAGAAAAATATAAACATTGCATCAGCCTTTTATTATTTTGACATCAAATGAAGAGTACATTGAAGATTATATCGCAAACATAAGACATAAACTTTATTTGCTTTATCTCAAGGCGATCGAGTTGACGTCAAATGTTGAAGGAGAGCAACTAAGTGTCAACACGGTAAAAGACACTATCTCCCATTTGAATTGCATTTTTATGCTAATGAGTTTATCTTAGTCTTTGTCGAGAGCATCCGAAAGGATAAATTCTCCAAAAACAAACCACAGGTGCGGACGACATCGAAAGGGATGTAGCACAACGTGGAACTTTTTCTTAGCAGCGAACTAAGACATAGTCCAGAGTGTCAAACTCTTAGGATGCGAGCAGAGGAGAGACTTCCACCACAATCAAACCACACCCCCATCAGAAGGCATGTGGGTTTTTCTTTGATTTTCGTGCTCTCAGTTTTGCATCCAGATTTTTGGTATCTGCTGGAAGCAAGTTTCCAATCTGAGTGATAATGCGCCAGGAGCTATGAAAATTATGTCCGTGTAAATTCTTAATTATGGGTGTGAATCGCGCCACATTCATGGCTAAGAGGTTACAAGCCTCCTTTTCATGCTCAATTTATTTGTCACTTATCCAGAACCAAAGGTTATCTAGCATAATATATTTCCTTTTCAACTGATCGAGTCGAACTACAAGAAACCTGATTCCTAAGGTTTAAGGATATGTAGGTGGGCTCAGTGTTGAAAACTCGGCTGTATTCCAACATTTTCTCTTAAATCCTATTACCGAGCATTTTGGTCCCTTCATAATTCGGTGTCGGGGTGACTCTTGAATTCTTTCAGAATCGTGCGTTAAATCAATCGTTTTGAACTACAGATTTCTTGAATTTACATATCGCCCGACATATGTAGGAAAGCCCATTTTTAGGGTTCAACATAATTCTTAAAGTCCTTACGAATCCCTTTCCTAAAGGATGAAGATGTAGTCGGTCAAAATTGGTTTAGTCAATTTCATTTTCCTCGAATTTCTTGCATCAATCCAAGTAAAATGAGGGACAGTTGTTGACACCCAATTTTGACCCTCCTCGATTAGAATCAATTCATGGGTTTCTTGAATTTCAAACAAGTTTGAAATAGTCGACTCTGTAAAATTCTAAATGTTTTCAAGTCTTTTCAAAGTATATTTAACCGATTCTCATAATTTTAAGTGATTAATTTTTATATGTTTTTATATAATTAGTTGATTTCTTTTTTTTATTCGAGAATCTTCACCAATATTTTTCAGTTTTGCTTAACGTTTTATTAAATTAGTTTTAGTAAGTTGTAGTTTGGACCCTCAGTTTATAGTTAAATTTATTAATTGATCTTGTTATAGTTTGAGTAGTATGTGTTTTTTATACGTTTCTATATGATTAGTTTTTTTTTTTATAAAACATTCGAAAATCGTTTCAAAAAGATTTTAGGTTTACTTAACGCTTTATTAAAATTAAATTTGTCTAAATTGGTAATTTATATTGTGTTTCCTTAGTTTACAAGTGAGTTAACCATTTTGCCTTGTTAAAATTGAGAAGCTCGTTAGTTGATCGATATCGATTCAATCTTATGTTAGCCGAATTTGCCTTTAGCCTAACTTGATTAATTTCTTTTAAATTCATTGGCCAAATCCTCAATTCCCAATCTCTCAAAGGGCCAGCCCAAACCTTACAACTCAGAAATCAATCCATTGCTTTCATTCCAATTTCCTTCAGCCCAATTCATGCACAAGAGAACCCAAATTCTCTATCCCATCTTTTTTCAATATCCTATCCGGCCCAAATACTCACTTGCTTTATTCACAGAAGACCCATCAATATTCCCCTTAACCTTAACACCATCAGTTGACCCGCTCCAAGAAAGGAAATGAGCATTCTCTTCTTCATCGCGCGTGCATTGACCCTTCCCCAATTTCTCTTCTTCTTCGTTGACGCGTACTAAGCACGTGAGCAGCAAAAATGGGTGCAATGGAAAAGCAGCGAGGAATACAAGCAGTACGCTGTGTCCTTTGTCTTCTTCCACGACGTCCTTCTCATCTCGTACAGGCGCAGCAGCAAAAGCACCAAGCAAGGCACACATTTTCGTCCTTGCGACGTTCAGATGGAGACGCGTAGCACAAGAAAGACAATGGATCGATCCCAGGCATCCAACTCTTTCCAATCCGTTGGGAATTGAGAATCAATCCAGCATATTCCTTGAATTTTAGGGATAAGGTTGGATTTTCAAATTTGTGCTATGGCTCTTACCCGGATTTTGCCCTTATCCTTTTCCCCCAGAAATCACAACCCTAATCCCCTCTATAAAAACTTCATGTTTGCAGTGGGGAAAGGGGGGATTTTTTTTATCTGGATTTTTAAGGCAGAGAACAGAGGGAAATTTTTTTTGTGGTTGGCTTGAGATTTCTAGAAATTTTCCAGGGGCTAAAACATTGAGGGAGTACTAACAGAGATAGCAGAAAAGATTAGCTAAAAGACAGTAGGACGTTTCCAGGCATAAAGAACATTTGTGGTCTCGTTTAAGAGTATCATTTTTCTGCTCATTTGGAATCAGTTGTTTTCTCAAATTTGTCGGAGTGTAGGATCTGTTTGATCGTTCAGTTTTTGGGTTTCTCTTGTCTGGTGAAAGTCGATCATTTCCAGCTAGTTTCTCGTCTCGTTCGCTACCTCGAGTAAGGTAAACCACTCAAAATCCCTTCGATTTCTTTCAAGTTATTTGTGTTGGCTGAGTGTAGCTCTCTGCGGAGTCTAAATGAGCTTGCATGCTGTATTTGTCGTTGTCTTTTTTTCAGTTTCCATGTCGTCTTTGCCATTATTTTCAAGCTTTCGTCTTATGCATGTTGTTGTTTGCCTTGATTCTTTTACTTGCTCGTTATGATGTTGAACCTATTTTGTTGTGTGGGTTTTGCTTTGTACTTTTCCAGATTACACCTGCTTTGTTTATCATATATCATGTACCTTCTTTGTCCCTTAAAATGTTATATTTCAAAAGATGTGGAGATTGGCTTAGTGTTTCAGGATCAGCCTTTGGTCAACGACTAATTTAGCCCTGAATGTCGCACTTCGCGTGGGTTTTGAGTCATCTTTTACTATTAATAAAAATGAATATGCTCTTCTGCACATTAGAGTTTTTCCACGAGCCTTGGGCGAGCTTCCAATTAGTTTCTTAGATAGGCAGTGAGTTTCAAGGATCGTGAATGTGTAACACCCCTCCTTTCAGTTATTTTTTTTCTTTTTTCTCTCCTCACGTCTGCCTCTCCTCGCTGTGATTTCCTGTCTCTTCTTCTGTTGGTGTTTTTTCATATGTGTTGGAAAGTTTTGTTCCATGATTATCTGATGTTAGTTACTATTAGTATGTCGTTTACTCGATAAGACGCACTTGTTGTTAGTTTGTTTCCTCAAGTTAGTTGCAATAGTGGTCTGAAGATCTGTGAGTTCGGTTCAATATCATGTTAGTTATGCTGTTGGAGTTCCAACTTGGTTGTGTCTTTATTGTATTGTTAATGTTAATGTTATTCTTACTCGTTGTAATATTAAGACTTGTGAGTCTACAATTGCTATCAATAATTCTTCTGAAATTATTAAATTGCTTAAAGAAAAAGATTTAGATAAATATAAATCAAATTTTAAATATTTGCATATTGGTTTAGTGCAAGTTGCTGTTAAACCCTTGTTTAGAAGAGGCCTTGATATTCCTGTATGTGTCCTCCTTAGAGATGACAGATTTTTAAATTTTGACGACTCTCTTTTAGGAGTAATTCAGAGTAACCTTGCTAATGGGCCAGTTTACTTTAATTGTTATCCCAATTTCTCTGTTGACATTAATGATCCTAATGTCATGGATACCTTGACACTCAATGTAAAAACCAAAAATCTCAATAGCAAACTTGACTCTCGTGAAATAGCTATTATTTACCGAGTTTATTATCGTCTCATGAAGACTCAACTTGCACCCAAAGCTTGTTTAGAAAGTACTAGGGGTGAAACCATGCTTATGGAAGAAAATCATTCGCATAGTTCCATCTTTGTTCCTAGAACTTTGCAATGGAAAGATATTCTTTCTAATAATGATTGGCATTTTGAGAATATTACTCAACCTTTTTCTTCACAATCTCAATGATCTCAGATCGAAAGAGTTATTCAGTTTCCAGATGGATCTATTGATCTTAAATTCCTAGATAATCCATCAATTCGATCTTCATCTGCTAGAAGGTCATCTTGGTCTTCTCCATCTACTTCATGTCCCTCGAGAACGGTTCCCAGACCACCTTCTTCCAAAAACCCGGAGGAAGAAGAAGATAATATCACTATTGCTGACTCTACAGACAATAGTAAAGGTAATGTAACTGGTGTAGACTTTACCGGTACTGTACCTAAAGTTTATTATCAAGATATTTCAGGAAGTCCAACTGCTAGTGAAATGGAACCTCCTGCTGATAAACCATCTTGGCTAGGAATGTTAAAGGTAAACAAACCTTTTGAACCTAATCCTAGTGTTTTACAGGAACAATGGATTCATCCTGACAACCAAGTCAAAAGAAAATGGTATGTCTCTTCTTATACTCTTAGGGAAAGAGAAAATTTTAGAGATATATGGATGAAAGATATGAGAAGAATCGCTTGCGAAATTGAATTCTTCAAATGGTTTGAAATGACTGGTAGAATTGAGAATTGTACTGAGTCTTTACAAGTTATCATTAACAAATGGTATACATCTTCTAACAAAGTAGTTGAATCTACTACTCCTCCTCTTGAAGGAATCAATATTCCTATTGCAGGTACAGTGATCAAAGCATCTCCCTTCAAGGAGAAAAGTGATAAAACAGGTTCTCTTCTCACGTCTGCGGATATTGATAGAGTTATTGAACAAAACAACTATTCAAACCAAATTCTCCATGTTATCTCTAGACAAATAGAAGATACCAAACCAAATCTCAGTGGAAGACCAACACCGGCTTCTACTTCATCCAATCATAATATTGAAACCTATCCAGGATTCAGAATACCAGAATTTTCCAAAGAAAAATTCCCAAAACTTTCTGATACTTTTGAAGTAACAGGACATATCATTGAGAAAATCAATGCTAAACTTAATAATTTTAACATATCTACCAAAGAAGATAAAGAACCCAAAAAGGTTTCTACCATCCAAAAAGAACCTAGTTCTTCATCCAAAGAAAAAACCACTCTTATCCAAAAACTTGCTAGTAGTCGTTTTCATAATATGAAAAACTACCATTCTAAACCATCCTTTCCTGATCTTCAGTATGAGGAAAATGCCTTTTTATCTACCTCATCTCATGAAGGAAGAAGCATCACTGAATGGAATATTGATGGTCTTGCAGAACATCAAGTTTACAATAAGCTCCATGAAATGGGTGTTGCAATTACTGCGTATAAGATGCATGGATCAACAGACAGCGATGCTGCTAATATGATTATTGCAGGATTTACAGAAATGTTGAAACATTGGTGGGATAATTATTGCACTGATGAAATCAAGCATTTAATTATTAATGCAATGGCAAATGAGACTGTTGTAAAAATGGAAGGTAATACACAAACAACTTCTACCCAAACAAGAGAAGATACTTGCGCCACTCTACTTTACCATATTGCAAAACATTTTATTGGAAAACCAAAATTATTTCAAGACAGAAGTCTCCAGATTTTGAGCAATCTAAGTTGCCCAAACTTAGATAACTTTATTCACTATAAGCATGCCTTTCTGAGTAAAGTTATGATTCATCCAGATTGTAATTTGGATTATTGGAAAGAACGTTTCATTAGTGGTTTACCTCCTCTTTTTGCAGATAAGGTAAGAACCAAAATACAAGACAGGAATAATGGAAGTATTCCTTATGGTAACCTTACTTATGGTGATTTGGTAAGCACCATCAATGTTGTAGCTCTTGAACTATGCACAGACATTAAGCTAAAACATCAGCTTAAAAAAGAACAATCCTCTTCGAGGAAGGAACTTGGAAGTTTCTGTAAAGACTTTGGATTCATCACTCCTCCAGAAAAAATAAGAAAAGAGAATAAAGAAAAATCTTACAGAAGAAAATCACGAAGAAAGGATGATTCTTCTAAACCAAGAAGGAAACAACATAGGTCTAAAAGATCTATTAGCAAGAAGGAAGATGTTTGTTGGAATTGTGGCAAAACAGGTCATAGGGCTAATGAATGTCGTTCAAAAACAAAGAAGAAGAAAATTAATCTTCTTAACATTGATGATGAAACGAAAGGTAAGCTTCTTGCTATACTTGATGAACCTTTCTCTGAATTTTCACTTACTTCTGATGAATGCAGTGATAGTGAAGATATAGATTTGAACTATGATTCGGATTCCAGCAAATCAGGCAAAGAATGTACCTGTAATGAAACCTTTTGTACTTGTGATAGAAAGCCACAAATCAGAGTTCTCTCAGATCATTCGAAAGAAGCTCTCTTTGATGTTATTCAACATATCAATGATAATGAGGCTAGAAATCGTTTTCTACTAGAACTCAAAAACATTCTTATCAATACGGACAAGCCTAAAACTCGTCCAAATATTGAGCCTTTCAGTATGAAACAAATTATGAATCGTTCTGATCATAATTCTGAACCCACTATTTTAGACCTTCGTCGTGAAGTATCCACACTTAAAGACGAAATTAGAGACATCAAATCTCGTCTTTCCATTTTAGAAACTGATATTCCCACTCATCAGGATTCTAAGAAATCAGCTTTTCATGACTTAGAGTCTCGACATAGTTCTTCAAAGGACTCTGAAGATGACAATGATATTAATCATTCTGATATCAATAATGATCATCTTAAAGATTTTGTTACAAATACAGGAAATGACGTCTCTACTTCAGCACCAGGGGTAACGGTAATTTCCTCAATTAGACCTCAGAGTCATCATATACCTATTAAGATAGTTATCAATAAACATTTTGTTATTAACAAAGTTGCTTTACTTGATAGCGGTGCAGATAGAAACTGCATTATGAAAGGTATTGTTCCTATTCAGTATTTACAAAAAAGTACTTCCAAATTATACTCTGCTACAGGAGAACTTTTAAAAATTAATTACAAGCTCTCCAAGGCTCATATTTGTAATAATGGCATTTGTTTAACAAATGATTTTGTTATAACAGAAGATATTAATGAAGATATCATCCTTGGAATACCTTTTATTACACAGATAAAACCGTATTCTACCAATCTGGATGGTATTTCCACTAATATCTTAGGAAGAGAATTACTTTTTCCTTTTGTAAAAACTCTTTCACAAAAAGAAAGTGATTTTGTTCGACAAAATACTGTTTTTAAAATAAACAAACTCTCTCTACATCTTAATTTTTTAAAAGAAGAGATTCGTATTAAGAAAATCGAACAGATTTTGAAAACCCCGGAGATAATTAACAAGATAACAAATCTTCGAGAAAAATTTGAAAAAGAAATATGTTCTGATTTTCCTAATGCATTTTGGAAAAGAAAGAAACATATTGTTTCTTTACCATACATTGAAGGGTTTAATGAACAGGCTATTACCACTAAGGCAAGGTCTATTCAAATGAATCAAGAAATGATGGAATTCTGCAAAACCGAGATTAAATCTCTCTTAGAAAATAATATCATTAGAGTTTCAAAATCTCCTTGGAGTTGCTCTGCATTTTATGTTAATAAAAATTCTGAAAAAGAAAGAGGTGCTCCCAGACTTGTAATCAATTACAAACCTTTAAATTCTGTTTTAAAATGGATCAGGTATCCAATACCTAACAAAAGAGATCTTTTAAAAAGAACTTTTAAAGCAAATATATTTAGTAAATTTGATATGAAATCAGGATTTTGGCAAATTCAGATTTCTGAAAAAGATAAATACAAAACTGCTTTTAATGTTCCATTTGGGCAGTTCGAATGGAATGTCATGCCTTTTGGGCTTAAAAACGCCCCTTCTGAATTTCAAAATATCATGAATTCCATTTTTAATGAGTATCCTTATATGTCAATTGTTTACATTGATGATGTGTTAATTTTCTCAGAGAACATAGATGCTCATTTTAAACATCTAAATACATTCTTTAATGTTATTAAAAACAATGGTCTAGTAGTCAGTGCCAGAAAAATAGTTTTGTTCCAAACAAAAATAAGATTTTTAGGTCATGATCTTTTCCAAGGATCTTACAAACCTATCTGCAGGGCTTTAGAATTCTCCTCTAAATTCCCTAATGAAATTCTTGAAAAATCCCAGCTCCAGAGATTTCTAGGAAGCTTAAATTATGTCGCTGATTTTATTCCTAAAGTTAGGCAGGTTTGTGAACCTTTATGTAAAAGGCTTAGAAAAAACCCAGTTCCTTGGAGTTCTGAACAATCTCAAGCTGTCATCCGGGTTAAGGCCCTTGTTCAATCTATCCCTTGTCTAGGAATTCCAAATCCTAATGCTTTTATGATTGTTGAAACTGATGCTTCCGATGCAGGTTATGGAGGCATTCTTAAGCAAAAAATAGATCATGAATCTATAGAGCAATTAATTCGTTTTACATCAGGAATCTGGAATTCCTCACAAAAGAATTATTCAACCATTAAAAAAGAAATTTTATCTATTGTACTTTGTATTACAAAGTTCCAAGACGATCTTATAAATAAAAGATTTTTATTAAGAGTAGACTGTAAGTCTGCTAAAGAAATTTTGCAAAAAGATGTTAAAAACATCGTTTCAAAACAAATCTTTGCTAGATGGCAAGCTCTACTATCTAGTTTTGATTTCGATATTGAATTTATCAAAGGAGAAGATAATTCTTTACCTGATTTCTTAACCCGTGAATTCTTGCAGGGTAAACATGAGGCCATTTAAGCCTACAGTTACAGGAGAAAAGAATTCTCCAAAACAACGAATTGCTAGACTATTCCAACTCCCTCCCCTTACACCAATGAAGGCGGAAATTTCTCCAAGACCTTCTCTTTCATTTCAAAACAAATTCACAGCCTTAGCTGATTATCCAAAGTTACCAAATACTTCCCAAAAACTTCCACAGTTAGACTGTCCTCCAAAACCCAAGAAATTAAATCTGAGACCATCTTTTGTTGCTCCTGAAGCATCATCCAGTTCGTTTCAAACAAAAGAAGCTTATACAATGAAGACCCCTGAGTCTTTCGCACAGGCAGTCAAACCTGATTTAATAAAACCCAGTATTTCCAAAACCAATACAAAAGAAGAATCTTTTGATTTTCAGGTTTCAAAGGTATTGCCTTTAATGGCAATAAACAAAGAGTTTGCTCACATGGATGTTATTACTTTAGCAAAACCATGTTATATAGACTTCAATTATGTGGATACAGATAATCCGCTCAAGACCAGGAGATTCTACGAAGCAATCCTGGTGGACACAAATTCTATAGACATTGAACATTCTACAGATGTTAATAATCAAATCCAATACTCAAGATTTACTATCAAGAAGATTTTGGATCCATTTGAATGGTATGCAGACCATTTACATACTCCCATTGCATTAACAATGGTACATCGTCCACAAACTTATAATTGGTATGATTATAAGGCAACATGGATGAATTTTATTTATCTTCGACCAAGACATACTTGGTTTGTAAAATACAGCTCAGCTATCACCAAAGCCGTTATTCCAAGATGGTTTTACGAGTGGTGGAATTTATTCGGAGGTATTCAAGAAATCCTTCCACAACAATTCTCCAACAGGTATGAAGAATTTCAAACCAAGGAGGAGATAACAACTTTACCAGAGCATATTAAAATATGCAAATACTTTATTAAGAAAAGAATTTCTTATATTATTACTTGGAGTTTTTCCAAGAATGATATAGATCGTATTCAATACTTGTGTAAACAAGTCCAGGTAAAAGGTTGGGTTCCCAAACAAACAAGTTTCAGAGAAGGTCCAAACTTCTCCATCAAAATTATCCAAAGAAGCACTCAAGAAGAAGCTGAAAGAAGCCATGGATAATATTGATAGTTATTCAGAATCCCAAATCATGAAAATGGTTAAAGACGCCGCTTCAACAGAAAGCGACACAGATGACAATGGCGACATGTGTGATCCTCAAGGTTTAGCCTTGGCTTACATGGAACCTGATTATGAATAGGAAATAACCATTGGGTAAAAGATAGAGGCAAAGCCAGAACTATCTTTTACCAATTGGCTTTCACTATTTCATGGCTGGCTTCCATAGAAAGCTACAAGACAAAACGCTTTTGGAAAAGCATATTCAAATCTTCTCTTTTCAGAAAAAGAGATTCCCATTCAACCAACAAAAGATAAAGCAAATAAGACTCCATTATCTTTTAGTAGGTCCCCCTCTCAGTGTCCGCAAGATCTTAGCCTTACATTTGTTAGATTAAGATTAATCTAGTCGATTTTACTTCTCTATATAAGAGTTTGATTTTCCCATTAGAGGGCAACAGATAATTTCACACTCTGAAAATTACTCTCTATCTCTCTCTCTCATGTACAAGCTTTGTGATGAATAGAAGAAGAAGAAGAAGAAGAAGAAGAAGAAGAAGAAGAAGAAGAAGAAGAAGAAGAAGAAGAAGAACAACAACAACAACAACAACAACAACAACAACAACAAGAACAACAACAACAACAACAACAACAACAATAACAACAACAACAACAACAACAAAAACAAGAAGAAGAACAAGAAGAAGAACAAGAAGAACAACAACAATAATAACAACAACAATAACAACAACAATAACAACAACAATAACAACAACAATAACAACAACAATAACAACAACAATAACAACAACAATAACAACAACAATAACAACAACAATAACAACAACAATAACAACAACAATAACAACAACAATAACAACAACAATAACAATAACAATAACAATAACAATAACAATAACAATAACAATAACAATAACAATAACAATAACAATAACAATAACAATAACAATAACAATAACAATAACAATAACAATAACAATAACAATAACAATAACAATAACAATAACAATAACAATAACAATAACAATAACAATAACAATAACAATAACAATAACAATAACAATAACAATAACAATAACAATAACAATAACAATAACAATAACAATAACAATAACAATAACAATAACAATAACAATAACAATAACAATAACAATAACAATAACAATAACAATAACAATATGTAATGACCTGTTTAGTTGTTTTGAGCAGTAGAGTTCATTCTGGAAATAACTGTCTTAGAATTCTGAAATTGAGTGCTGAAATCGACTCTCTGAACTCTGTGACGGACCTGCAGGATGGACCGTCGAGGAGGTCTCATTCCAAAACACTTAGAATTCTGAAATTAAGTGCTGAAATCGACTCTCTGAACTCTGTGACGGACCTGCAGGATGGACCGTCACAGACACGACGGACCGTCGTGATCCTCCATTTCAAAACACTTCAACTCTTGAAAATTGGGCACTGGGAGCAATTCTCTAAACTTTGTGACGGACCTGCAGGACGTACCGTCACAGACACGATGGACCGTCACACGCAGCGTAACCCCACACGATGTCAGCTTCCACTAATTATTTTAATGGATGTTTTGGGCTATTATTTATGTATTTAGTGGACTAGCTTTTATAATGGAGTTAGTGGGTATTAAAGAAAGTAACTTTAGACTAATGGGGGATTACTTTTACAATTTTATAATTATAGTCTTGCATTATTATTAGAGGATGGAGTCTTTAATTGAGAGAAGGAAGAACTGATCAGCTGAGAAGCAGTGAGAGAAAAACATGAAAGGGAGAGGAGAACAGGCATTTTGGACTTCGGATTGAAAGGGTTCTTAGGCAATAAGAAAGGCAAAGGCATTGGAGAGGTAGCTTGCTTGATTTCGGTTCTTCGGTGGAGGTAGGTTATGGTTTATTTCTATGTGATAGATAAACTCTAAATAGCGATTGATATGTATTGGATGATATTGTAAAGTCTCCTATTACTTGATTTTGTGGTTGTATATTATGATTGTGTGGTTTGTGTTTTGCCTAAAATATTGAGACTATTGAATGTTATTCTTGAAAACTCTCTTTTGAAGTGATGCCTTGAATAAAGAAGGCTTGGTGGAAATAAAATGGTTTGAAAACAGTTTAAATAAATTAAATACATTTTTGGATCGGAGTGTCACGTTCCGACACGGTATTTTTGGATCGGAGTGTCACGTTCCGACACGGTATTTTTGGATCGGAGTGTCACGTTCCGACACGGTATTTTTGGATCGGAGTGTCACGTTCCGACACGGTATTTTTGGATTGGAGTGTCACGTTCCGACATGGTATTTTGGATCGGAGTGTCACGTTCCGACACGGTATTTTTAAATGAAAAGAATCTTGAATTATATTATTTTACTCAAATTCAAAGAAACTATTTTCCCAAATGAGTATGGTGTGGAGGCATGAGTCCTCAAGGGTGTGCTTGATGTTGTGATTGATGGTGTACTTATTATGGTGTTGTTGCCAATGGTTGATGTAATTGTTACTTGCTATCTGTTAAGTATTGTGGTTGACTGTATATTATTATTCGGTATATATTATTTTCTATTTTGAGTTGGCCGATGATACCTACTCAGTACGTGTTCCTTGTACTGACCCCCTACTTGTATTTTCTTCTTTGTTATTTTGTGGAGTGCAGCAAGTGTGCCATCGTCTTCGACTCGCCCTCAGTTCTAGCCAGTCTTCAGCATATCAGAGTTCGGGGTGAGCTATTATTCTGAGCTCGTGCTGGATTCTCTTCTTCAAGTCTTGATGTCTTTGAATTTCGGACATGGACCATTTTCTTACTTATTTTGTTTCTCAAACATTCTTAGACTTTGTAATTTGAGGATAGATGTTCTTGATGTGATGACTTCCAGATTTTGGGGATGATAAGTGTAAACTTAGAAGCTTATTTACTTAGTTACCTTAAATCAGATTTTGAGTCTTCTGCATTATATTGTTATTTACAGTTGAACTATTGGTAAATATTGGAGTTTAGATTTGTTGGTTCGCTCACCTAGTAGGATAAGGGTGGGTGCCACTCACGAGATCGTTTTGGGTCGTGACAAAGTTGGTATCAGAGCGTTAGGTTTGTCGGTCTCATCACACAAGAATGAGTTTAATAGAGTCTTAAGGAACGGTAGGGGGACGCCTTTACTTTTCTTTGAGAGGCTATAAGACTTTAGGAAAATTCCTTTCTTTCTTTCTTCCTTTCGTGCTATTACTTGGATCCAATTGGTATCTGGGTGATACAAATTGGTATCTGACCATCTTCACTCTATTTCGCAGATGGTTAGAACTAGAGCAACGACTGCGCCAACACCAACCCCGCAAGACAAGATGCATCTGAGCCAGCCACTGGGACTGTAGCTCGAAGAGGAGCAGTAGCAAGAGGCCGTGGTAGAGGTCGCAGGAGGATGCCCACTAGAGGTAGAGGACGAGCACCTGGTCCAGCTAGGAATAGGGCAGTGACTCCTCCACCAACTGATGAGGTAGTAAGAGAGGGTGAGGAAGGGGAAAATGAGCAGGTTCAAGATGAGGAATTACCACCCCAGCCTACCCCAGAGATGATTAATCAGGTTCTTGCTTATCTTAGCGGGTTATCTGATCAGGGCCAGACACCTCCAGTGTTTTCTGCACCAGCACCTCCGGTTCCGGGAGTACAACATGCAGCTGCTGTGGCTCCCCGCATGGAGACATCATTGGAAGTAGGCACATTCCCTCGATTGACCACAGGGTCTATAATGACAGGTGATCAACATGAACTTTTCATTAAGTTCTTAAAGTTGAGACCTCCAGTCTTCAAGGGTGCTGAATCTGAGGACGCCTATGAATTTCTGGTTGATTGTCATGAGCTGCTACATAAGATGGACATAGTAGAACGATTCGGTGTTGAGTTTGTGACCTATCAGTTTCAGGGGGATGCCAAAATGTGGTGGCGGTCGTATATTGAGTGTCAATCAGCACAGGCACCACCCATGACTTGGGCATCATTTTATAGCCTGTTTATGGAGAAGTATATACCCCGGACTGTAAGGGATAGGAGGAGAGATGAGTTCCTGAGCCTAGAGCAAGGAAGGATGTCCGTTACTGCTTATGAGGCCAAATTTTGTGCACTATCCAGGTATGCCACTCAGCTTTGCTTCAGTCCACAAGAGCGGATTCGCCGCTTTGTGAAAGGATTGAGGTCAGAATTGCAGATCCCAGCCTTACAAGTAGCTGCTGTAGCAAAATCCTTTGAGGAAGTGGTTGATTTTGTGATAGAGGTAGAGGGGGTGAAACCAGACAACTTCACCATGATGTCAACATTTAAGAAGTTCCGTAAGGAAGGTGAGTTTAGAGGTTCTTACTCCAGAGGCCAGAGTTCAGGAGGTTACCCAGCCCGTCCTATTCAGTCTTCACTGCAGGCTTTAACTGGGAGTCCATCGCAGACCAGTCAACATTTTTCTGAGTTTGGAGGTTATCCCCAGACTTCGTCATTTTCACAGAGACCTATGCTAGACTCCAGAAATTGTTATGGATGTGGAGAGACTGGACATATTAAGAGATATTGTCCAAAACAGAGTTACATACTCCCAATAGTTAGAGGTAGAGGTGGTCATGGTAGAGGCCGCCATTCTGGAGGACGTAGTGGCCAAGGTAATAGTGGTCACCAAACCAGTAGGAGTGGCGGGCAAGTTGGAACTACTGCAGTGCAGCTTGGTAGGGGCAATGGACAGACAGGTGATAAGGCTCATTGTTATGCTTTCCCCAGGAGGTCTGAGGCAGAGACATCTGATGCTGTTATCACAGGTACTCTTTTGGTCTGTGATTGCATGGCTTCAGTATTATTTGATCCTGGATCCACTTTTTCATATGTATCTTCCTCATTTGGTGCTGGTCTTGAGTTAAGTTGTGATTTACTTGATATGCCTATTCGTGTCTCTACTCCAGTGGGTGAGTCTGTGATAGTTGAGAAGGTGTATAGGTCTTGCCTTGTGACTTTTATGGAGAGTAACACTTACGTGGATTTGATCATTCTAGAAATGGTTGATTTTGATGTAATTCTGGGTATGACTTGGCTTTCTCCAAATTTTGCAATCTTAGATTGTAATGCTAAAACTGTGACATTGGCCAAGCCTGGGATAGACCCAATAGTGTGGGAGGGTGACTATATTTCTACCCCAGTTCGTATTATCTCTTTTCTTCATGCTAAGAGAATGGTTAGTAAAGGATGTTTAGCTTTCTTGGCACACCTCAGGGATAATACTACCCAAGTACCTACAATTGAGTCGGTTCAATAGTCTGTGAGTTTCTGGATGTGTTTCCTGCAGACCTTCCTGGTATGCCACCGGATAGGGATATCGACTTTTGCATTGATCTAGAGCCGGGTACTCGACCCATTTCCATACCCCCTTATAGAATGGCTCCAGCTGAGTTAAGGGAGTTAAAGGCCCAACTTCAGGATCTGTTAGGTAAAGATTTTATTAGGCCAAGTGCATCCCCTTGGGGTGCTCCTGTTTTATTTGTGAAGAAGAAAGATGGAAGTCTTCGGATGTGCATAGACTACAGGCAGCTTAATAAGGTAACTATTAAGAACAAGTATCCTATTCCTCGCATTGATGATTTGTTCGATCAGATACAAGGTGCTTGTGTCTTCTCTAAAATTGATTTGAGGTCCGGTTATCATCAATTGAAAATACGGACAGCAGATGTGCCAAGGACAGCTTTTCGAACCATGTATGGGCATTATGAATTCTTAGTAATGTCTTTTGGGCTTACGAATGCCCCTGCTGCTTTCATGAGCCTAATGAACGGGATTTTTAAGCCATATCTGGATCTTTTTGTTATTGTATTTATTGATGATATACTGATATACTCAAAGAGCAAGAAGGAATATGAGGAGCATTTGAGAATTGTGTTGGAAGTATTGAGGGAGAAAAAGCTTTATGCCAAATTCTCCAAGTGTGAGTTTTGGCTAGATTCAGTGTCCTTCTTGGGGCACGTGGTTTCTAAGGATGGAGTGATGGTGGATCCTTCTAAGATTGAAACAGTGAAGAATTGGGTAAGACCTACTAATGTGTCAGAAGTAAGGAGCTTTGTTGGTTTAGCCAGCTACTACCGTCGATTTGTCAAGGGATTCTCTTCTATTGCTTCCCAATTGACGAACTTGACTAAGCAGAATGTTCCATTTGTATGGTCGGATGAATGTGATGAAAGCTTTCAGAAACTCAAGACCTTGCTGACTACTGCACCTATCCTTACCTTGCCAGTAGAGGGTAAGAACTTCATTGTTTATTGTGATGTATCCTATTCTGGTTTGGGTGCAGTGCTAATGCAAGAGAAGAATGTAATTGCTTATGCTTCGAGGCAATTAAAGGTGCATGAACGTAACTTATCCGACCCATGATTTGGAGTTGGCTGCGGTAGTGTTTGCATTAAAGCAATGGAGACACTATCTATATGGGGTCAAGTGTGAGGTCTACACAGATCATCGTAGTCTACAGTATGTTTTTACCCAGAAAGACTTGAATTTGAGGCAGAGGAGGTGGATGGAACTGTTGAAGGACTATGATATTACCATTCTGTATCACCCAGGAAAGGCAAATGTGGTAGCTGACGCTTTAAGTAGAAAAGCAGGTAGTATGGGTAGTTTAGCCCACTTACAAGTTTCTAGACGCCCATTGGCTAGAGAAGTCCAAAATTTGGCTAACGACCTTATGAGACTGGAAATACTAGAGAAAGGAGGATTTTTGGCCAGTGTGGAGGCAAGATCTTCTTTTCTTGACAAGATCAAGGGAAAACAGTTTGATGATGAGAAGCTAAGCCGAATTCGGGATACGGTGTTGCGAGGAGAGTCTAAAGAGCCAATAATTGATGAGGAAGGTGTTTTGAGGATTAAGGGAAGGGTATGTGTGCCTCGTGTTGATGATTTGATCCACACTATCCTTACAGAGGCTCATAGTTCCGGATATTCTATACATCCTGGTGCAACCAAGATGTACCGTGACCTAAAGCAACACTTTTGGTAGAGTAGAATGAAGCGCGACATTGTTGATTTTGTTGCCAAATGTCCAAATTGCCAGCAAGTAAAGTATGAACACCAGAGACATGGAGGAACACTTCAGAGAATGCCCATTCCTGAATGGAAGTGGGAGAGAATTGCAATGGACTTTGTGGTTGGTCTTCCAAAAACATTGGGTAAGTTTGATTCTATTTGGGTAATTGTGGACAGATTGACTAAGTCTGCTCACTTCATTCCAGTCAAGGTGACCTACAATGCAGAAAAGTTAGCCAAAATCTATATCTCAGAGGTTGTTCGATTGCATGGGGTTCCACTTTAGATCATATCAGATAGAGGTACGCAATTTACTTCTAAGTTTTGGAGAACATTACATGCTGAGTTAGGTTTTAAGTTGGATCTTAGTACTGCATTTCACCCTCAGACAGATGGACAATCTGACCGAACGATTCAGGTATTGGAAGATATGCTTCGGACATGTGTGATAGAATTTGGTAGTCATTGGGATAACTTCTTACCCTTGGCAGAGTTTTCCTACAACAATAGCTATCACTCCAGTATTGATATGGCTCCATTCGAAGCATTGTATGGGAGGAGATGTAGGTCTCCCATTGGTTGGTTTGATGCATTTGAGGTTAGACCTTGGGGTACTGATCTTTTGAGGGATTCATTAGAGAAGGTGAAATTTATTCAAGAAAAGCTTTTAGCGGCCCAAAGTAGGCAAAAGGAATATGCAGATCGAAAGGTTAGAGACTTGGAGTTCATGGAGGGTGAACAGGTCTTGCTGAAGGTCTCACCCATGAAAGGGGTGATGCGGTTTGGTAAAAGAAGTAAGCTAAGCCCAAGGTATATTGGACCATTTGAAGTACTTAAGCGAGTAGGAGAGGTGGCTTATGAATTAGCCTTGCCTCCAGGGCTTTCAGGAGTGCATCCGGTATTTCATGTGTCTATGTTGAAAAGATACCATGGGGATGGAAACTACATCATTCGTTGGGATTCGGTTCTGCTTGATGAGAAATTGTCTTATGAGGAGGAGCGTGTTGCCATTCTAGATAGAGAAATTCACAAGTTGAGATCAAGGGAGATTGCATCCATCAAAGTTCAATGGAAGAATCGACCAGTTGAAGAGTCCACCTGGGAGAAGGAGGCTGATATGCAAGAAAAATATCCACACCTGTTCCCAGATTCAGGTACTCGTTCTCGTTCTTGTTTTTCTTCTTTAGATCGTTCGAGGGCGAACGATGGGTAAATTGGTATCTATTGTAACGACCTCTTTAGTTGTTTTGAGCAGTAGAGTTCATTCTGGAAATAACTGTCTTAGAATTCTGAAATTGAGTGCTGAAAATCGACTCTCTGAACTCTGTGACGGACCTGCAGGACGGACCGTCACAGACACGACGGACCGTCGAGGAGGTCTCATTCCAAAACACTTAGAATTCTGAAATTGAGTGCAGAAATCGACTCTCTGAACTCTATGACGGACATGCAGAATGGACCGTCACAGACACGACGGACCATCGAGGAGGTCTCGTTCCAAAACACTTCAACTCTTGAAAATTGACATGCTGAAATCGACTCTCTGAACTTCATGACGGACCTACAGGACGGACCGTCACAGACACGATGGACCGTCACACGCAGCGTAACCCCACACGATGTCAGCTTCCACTAATTATTTTAATGGATGTTTGGGGCTATTATTTATGTATTTAGTGGACTAGCTTTTATAATGGAGTTAGTGGGTATTAAAGAAAGTAACTTTAGACTAATGAGGGATTACTTTTACAATAAGTATAGTCTTGCATTATTATTAGAGGAGGGAGTCTTGAATTGAGAGAGGGAAGAACTGATCAGCTGGGGAAGCAAGGAGAGAAAAACGTGAAAGGGAGAGGAGAACAGGCATTTTGGACTTCGGATTGAAAGGGTTCTTAGGCAATAAGAAAGGCAAAGGCATTGGAGAGGTAGCTTGCTTGATTTCGGTTCTTCGGTGGAGGTAGGTTATGGTTTATTTCTATGTGATAGATAAACTCTAAATAGCGATTGATATGTATTGGATGATACTGTAAAGTCTCCTATTACTTGATTTTGTGGTTGTATATTATGATTGTGTGGTTTGTGTTTTGCCTAAAATATTGAGACTATTGAATTTTATTCTTGAAAAACTCTCTTTTGAAGTGATGCCTTGAACAAGGAAGGCTTGATGGAAATAAAATGGTTTGAAAACAGTTTAAATAAATTAAATACATTTTTGGATCGGAGTGTCACGTTCTGACATGGTATTTTTGGATCGGAGTGTCACGTTCCGACACGGTATTTTTGGATCGGAGTGTCACGTTCCGACACGGTATTTTTGGATCGGAGTGTCACGTTCCGACACGATATATTTTGGATCGGGGTGTCACGTTCCGACACGGTATTTTTGGATCGGAGTGTCACGTTCCGACACGGTATTTTTGGATCGGAGTGTCACGTTCCGACACGGTATATTTTGGATCGGGGTGTCACGTTCCGACACGGTATATATTTGGATTGGAGTGTCACGTTCCGACACGGTATTTTTAAATGAAAAGAATCTTGAATTATATTATTTTACTCAAATTCAAAGAAACTATTTTACCAAATGAGTATGGTGTGGAGGCATGAGTCCTCAAGGGTGTTGCTTGATGTTCTGATTGATGGTGTACTTATTATGGTGTTGTTGCCAATGATTTATGTAATTGTTACTTGCTATCTGTTAAGTATTGTGGTTGACTGTATATTATTATTCGGTGTATATTGTTTTCTATTTTGAGTTGGCCGATGATACCTACCCAGTACGTGATCCTTGTACTGACCCCCTACTTGTATTTTCTTCTTTGTTATTTTGTGGAGTGCAGCAAGTGTGCCATCATCTTCGACTCGCCCTCAGTTCTAGCCAGTCTTCAGCATATCAGAGTTCGGGGTGAGCTATTATTCTTAGCTCGTGCTGGATTCTCTTCTTCAAGTCTTGATGTCTTTGAATTTCGGACATGGACCATTTTCTTACTTATTTTGTTTCTCAAACATTCTTAGACTTTGTAATTTGAGGATAGATGTTCTTGATGTGATGACTTCCAGATTTTGGGGATGATAAGTGTAAACTTAGAAGCTTATTTACTTAGTTACCTTAAATTAGATTTTGAGTCTTCCGCATTATTTTGTTATTTACAGTTGAACTATTGGTAAATATTGGAGTTTAGATTTGTTGGTTCGCTCACCTAGTAGGATAAGGGTGGGTACCACTCACGAGATCGTTTTGGGTCGTCTACCTAAACTTCCTAGAACTTATCCAACACTAGTATGTATCCCACATGATGAGAATAGGCAATAACTGATATAGACCATACGAGCTAGGTATGGAATCCAGAGTTTACCCTACTCCGATAGAGGGTGTTCTACTTGCCAAAGGTAGAACTAGGACACATCCCATGTAGGCACATGGTTAAGGAATATATAAGATCTTTTATGTACTCTAGTCTCATTCTCAAGTAGAGCTACATTGTACTCTACTATCTTTCTCAAGTAGAGCTACAAACCTGTAACGACCTATTTAGTTGTTTTGAGCAGTAGAGTTCATTCTGGAAATAACTGTCTTAGAATTCTGAAATTGAGTGCTGAAAATCGACTCTCTGAACTCTGTGACGGACCTGCAGGACGGACCGTCACAGACACGACGGACCGTCGAGGAGGTCTCGTTCCAAAACACTTAGAATTCTGAAATTGAGTGCAGAAATCGACTCTCTGAACTCTATGACGGACATGCAGGATGGACCGTCACAGACACGACGGACCGTCGAGGAGGTCTCGTTCCAAAACACTTCAACTCTTGAAAATTGACATGCTGAAATCGACTCTCTGAACTTCGTGACGGACCTGCAGGACGGACCATCACAGACACGACGGACCGTCACACGCAGCGTAACCCCACACGATGTCAGCTTCCACTAATTATTTTAATGGATGTTTGGGGCTATTATTTATGTATTTAGTGGACTAGCTTTTATAATGGAGTTAGTGGGTATTAAAGAAAGTAACTTTAGACTAATGGGGGATTACTTTTACAATAAGTATAGTCTTGCATTATTATTAGAGGAGGGAGTCTTGAATTGAGAGAGGGAAGAACTGATCAGCTGGGGAAGCAAGGAGAGAAAAACGTGAAAGGGAGAGGAGAACAGGCATTTTGGACTTCGGATTGAAAGGGTTCTTAGGCAATAAGAAAGGCAAAGGCATTGGAGAGGTAGCTTGCTTGATTTCGGTTCTTCGGTGGAGGTAGGTTATGGTTTATTTCTATGTGATAGATAAACTCTAAATAGCGATTGATATGTATTGGATGATATTGTAAAGTCTCCTATTACTTGATTTTGTGGTTGTATATTATGATTGTGTGGTTTGTGTTTTGCCTAAAATATTGAGACTATTGAATTTTATTCTTGAAAACTCTCTTTTGAAGTGATGCCTTGAATAAGGAAGGCTTGATGGAAATAAAATGGTTTGAAAACAGTTTAAATAAATTAAATACATTTTTGGATCGGAGTGTCACGTTCCGACACGGTATTTTTGGATCGGAGTGTCACGTTCCGACACGGTATTTTTGGATCGGAGTGTCACGTTCCGACACGGTATATTTTGGATCGGAGTGTCACGTTCCGACACGGTATTTTTGGATCGGAGTGTCACGTTCCGACACGGTATTTTTGGATCGGAGTGTCACGTTCCGACACGGTATTTTTGGATCGGAGTGTCACGTTCCGACACGGTATATTTTGGATCGGAGTGTCACGTTCCGACACGGTATTTTTAAATGAAAAGAATCTTGAATTATATTATTTTACTCAAATTCAAAGAAACTATTTTACCAAATGAGTATGGTGTGGAGGCATGAGTCCTCAAGGGTGTTGCTTGATGTTGTGATTGATGGTGTACTTATTATGGTGTTGTTGCCAATGATTTATGTAATTGTTACTTGCTATCTGTTAAGTATTGTGGTTGACTGTATATTATTATTCGGTGTATATTGTTTTCTATTTTGAGTTGGCCGATGATACCTACTCAGTACGTGTTCCTTGTACTGACCCCCTACTTGTATTTTCTTCTTTGTTATTTTGTGGAGTGCAGCAAGTGTGCCATCGTCTTCGACTCGCCCTCAGTTCTAGCCAGTCTTCAGCATATCAGAGTTCGGGGTGAGCTATTATTCTTAGCTCGTGCTGGATTCTCTTCTTCAAGTCTTGATGTCTTTGAATTTCGGACATGGACCATTTTCTTACTTATTTTGTTTCTCAAACATTCTTAGACTTTGTAATTTGAGGATAGATGTTCTTGATGTGATGACTTCCAGATTTTGGGGATGATATGTGTAAACTTAGAAGCTTATTTACTTAGTTACCTTAAATCAGATTTTGAGTCTTCCGCATTATTTTGTTATTTACAGTTGAACTATTGGTAAATATTGGAGTTTAGATTTGTTGGTTCGCTCACCTAGTAGGATAAGGGTGGGTGCCACTCACGAGATCGTTTTGGGTCGTCTACCTAAACTTTCTAGAACTTATCCAACACTAGTATGTATCCCACATGATGAGAATAGGCAATAACTGATATAGACCATACGAGCTAGGTATGGAATCCAGAGTTTACCCTACTCCGATAGAGGGTGTTCTACTTGCCAAAGGTAGAACTAGGACACATCCCATGTAGGCACATGGTTAAGGAATATATAAGATCTTTTATGTACTCTAGTCTCATTCTCAAGTAGATCTACATTGTACTCTACTATCTTTCTCAAGTAGAGCTACAAACCATAACATATTCACTCGGTGCTAGCCTTTGTTCTCATAGAGTAAGTTCGATATAAGGGACATATGAAAAGGTACCATCTCTTATTCATTACCTAGTCATAATGCACCTACCAAAAATGGGTCCACTAGGGCTTCCATTCAATGGTCTGTAAGGATAGCTCATTCTTAACCTTCTTTCTATACAGAAGATTCCACATATTAGTCATGCTTCGAAGGGCACCATCTTAGGTCTACCGATCCTAGACTTTCATTAAACATTCATCCATACATATACAAGACAAAGGTGCCTAAGCCTACTAAGTCAAGACGTTCATATTCATCATATTCATGTATCAAGTAAGGGACATAATCTACCAAAACAAGACACATTCACATTAGCACATATAACGTATTATTCTTTGAAGCACTTAGGAATGACCCTTATCATCTTTATGTCATCCTATACGTTACTATAACATCATCAATATAACCATCATATACTCATATAGTCAAGTAAGAATAATCATGTATCAATTTTAAGACTTCACACATAAACACATAGTCATAATCCAACATGATCACCTAATATCCATAGAAGAACACATACTTACACTTAATCACATGTAGATAGATATAATCATACTTCACAAAATAATTGAAGTCTAATTAACATAAAATAAAGAAAATTAGGGTAGCGTACCACCAATTCATTCTTACCACTTCAAACAATGTCTAAATCATCCAATTCAATACCATAAGGCCCTTACCCATGGCCATGAATATCAATTCAAAGTATAAATCATAACACTAGACGAAACTAGGTCAATTCAATATATATTTAACAATCTAAGACCAATTAGACATCAATTGAATACAATACTTACATCATTAGAAAGCCCATAAGAAACTACTCATTAATTCATAAGGATAGAAACATGATCACTTAACCCAATAAATAGTCAAAATTGGAATTTACATGGCTTGCATGGGTTCATAAGAATTATAGCTTTAAAACAATGTATTAACATTAATTCAATTCCAAAACATTGATCAAAAACCTTTTATGCAAGAACCCATGGCTAGATTATGAAAATTGGACAAATCATGTTCTTGATTATCTTTTAAAATTTGTTTGAATTGACTCCTTGAAGAAAGAGATTTTAAGGATGAATAAACATGTCTTATAGATTAAGAATCCACGAAATATTGGTTGGAAACTTCAAAACCTTAGTCTTCTTCCTTAAGCGATTTCTAGTTCTTCAATCGAGTTTGGAGAAGAGAGCGTTCTTGACAGATTAAGAGGATTTCGTGTGGTTCTTGTTTTGGACGTGTAATTGTGGTCTAAAACTGACTTAGTATCTATATATAGACGTCCCATATGTTACCCTAAAGACCTTCTACTTAAATTACCTAAAACACCCCTCCTAATTCGACTACAACTAGGAGAACATTTGACCTAGTCTAATTAGGGTTTGACCAAGATTTTTAATTAATTAAGTTGATAATTTAATTAATTAAGTGATATAGGGTAATTACTAAAGTACCCCTAAGTCGTTAGGACCATAACTAACCCTTTGGACCATTCTAGGTTATGTACTAGGTTGTCTCTTACTTGACTTAACCAAAATATGGAAATTGCTTGGTGGTTTCGGTTTTTCCCATTTAAATTAATTAATTAAATTTCTAATTTAATTAATTAAATAACCTAGGGTAATTAATATAGTACCCCGAAGTTGTTAGGACCATAACCAACGCTTTTGGACCATCCCAGGTTAGGTACTAGGATGTTTCTTTAGTTAGTTATTCGGTTAGGTCACCCAGTTAGGTCTTAGGATTTTGGGCACCCTAGTTAGTTAATTTTAGTTGGTCCTAGGTTAGTTAGTTATTTGGGACGTTATTTAGGACCTAGAATCAGTTAGGGAGCTTGGCCCCACGTGATCCTACACGCCTGCCCCCTCACCTCCCTAACCGATTCGGTTGGGGCTTGTTTCTTGGCCGTTGGTAGCACATGTGTTGCAGTGTACTTTCCCTAACCTTGCACTCTGGAAAGTTCACTTCTTGTCCTAGGATCCTTACTATGTCTTTGGGCACTGCTTAATCTACATGGTCATTTTAAATGGTCATGTGCTATGGTACCTAGGCTTGACACTTGGATGCCTCGTACCTAATATGTGTATGTGAAGAATACTGTATTTTAGCTTAGGGTCTTCATTGCAGGTGCAATTCCTAAATAAGCTTGGTTTAAGTTTCTTGTTAATACATGAAATTTGACTAACACCCTTAAGTCAATATTCTCTAACATGCCTAATATTACTCAATATTGGGCATTGGGATGCCTATGTACCCCCAATATGTATTCTTAAAACTTAATAGGCTCTTCATTAGACAAGTATATTTTCTAGAATATTACAAGTAGTATGGTCCACCTTCTTGGTGGCGGTGTTTACTTGATGACTTTGATAATACATAATATGTATTGTGAATGTGGCTTTGAATGCCTAATATGTGAAATGAAGTTATATTGAAGATGGTTCTTGTATTGTGTATTATGAAACTTGAATTGCATGTTGTACTTAGATTATGCCTAAATGAAGTATATGATTTTTTGAAGCATGTAGAGTGTGTGATTTGATGAATGAAGGTCTAAAGCATGTATCGAAGTTAAATTAAATGACATGATTCTTATATGCAAGGTGTGCTCACATGTACACACACACACACTTAAATGAATGTATGAAGTTAAGTTAAGTAAAAAGGGTATTTTTGGGGTGAGCACTCTTCGTGAGTTGAGATGAAGTGTTTAGTAGCAACCTCACTACATCCTATAAGCTTTTTAAGATAGGTCGAAGGATGAATACCCTTCGTGAGTTGAGATGTGGTATTCACTAGTTATCCTTAACCAATAGTATAAAATGTTAGAGAATCCGTGGGGAATTATGCTTAGCACTGAGAGGATATGAAGAAGGTGTGGTTACACTTCGTGAGTTGATATGTTGTATTCCAATGTACCTCTTGAGATGAGTACTCCTCGTTAGTAGAGAATGAGTTATTTAGTAGCAATCTCCTTATCCCTTAACTATGCGCCCACATAGGTATAGCTATTGGGAAAGCCATGTAAAAGTTAAAAAGAATGACCTTACTATAGGCAAGTGAGGATCCCTCATCCGATAGGGGTTAATAACGGGATTTCATGTCTAGCTCTCATGGTCTATGTTTGTTAATCTAACTCCCACAAAAGTACTGAATGTGCTAAGTCTCCTAAAAGAGTGTGCTACTTAGGGTAGGTAGTGAAATGGAACGCTATTTATCCATTGAACTAGGTAGGCATTCCGAAAGGGGAACCTTGGTGAGTCTTATATGAATTAAGTCTCCTAAAAGAACGTACTACTTAGGGTAGGTGGTGGTATGGGACTTTATCTATCCATTGCACTAGGTAGGACCTTCCGAAAGGGGAGTCTTGGTGCCAATCCTTCTAAAAGAGTGTACTACTTAGGGTAGGTGGTGGAATGGGACACCATCTACTCATTTCACTAAGTAGGCATTCCGAAAGGGAAGTCTTGGTGTGTTGTTGAGTGCTCTTCTAATGTCTTGTGTTTGAGTGGTGACTTCTTCTCCCGAGTGAAGTAAGCTTATGGTGGGTAGTCTTAAGGATCTCCTTGGTGTTTATTGAAGGAGGTGTTTAGACATTTCTTTCATGTCTTACCGTGGAGAGTCTTAGGATAACCTCGGTTTGGAAAATCCTATGGAAATGAGTTCACTTCCTCATTGGAAATACCTTGGAAGTTCACTATTTTGGAGTCAAATTGGTTCACTGTAAGGTTTCACTAGTTCACTGTAAAATTTGGAAGGTTTACTGTAAAGTGCATCTTTTTATTAAAATTATGGAAATCCTTCTCTAAGTGTTAATGAGGTTTCTTATGTTGTTTTATTTCTAAATTCAAGAATGTTTTACTTATTTGGAATGAAAGGTTATTTATACTAAAATGTCCCTTTTTACATGATTTTGCATATGTCATAGTTAGTACATTGTTTTGTAATAACCCCATACTTTTCTATACTTTACGAGTATAGGTTTTGGGAAGCAAGGTTGAAGGCTAGAAGGCAAAGCTTGGGAAAGATTCTCTCAAGACTAAGTATGTCCTCAGATATTCTAGGGCATATTCCTTTTCTTAGTTTCTCTATTTAAAGACATATTATGTATTTCGTTTAATGTAAAGGTCCGTGTCCCTAAGATTTCTATGTCGTGTCTTTAAGTTGGCTTATGACGATGAGATTCTCTAAGTATTTATGAAAGATTTCCTTTATTAATTTATTCGTGAAAAGTTTTAAATTTCGTACTACTTTTCATGTCTTATATAATGAACGATAGTTAAAGGGCTTGTATAAGACCCCAAAGGGTCAAGTACGCCTTGTTACAACCCAAGGGTTCTCCCTAACTTCTAGGAGGGGCTTTCGGGTCGTGACATGTGGCTTACACTTATGATGTATTTTTATGTATTGTTTCCCTAGCTTCCATCCATGATATGATTGACTAAACATGATAGTTCCCTTATTAATATGAAGTAAGCTAATAACGAGACCAAAGGAGGGTAAATATGACTATGATGACTTCAAGGTTATGCTTAGTGTGAATGGTATTATAAGATTCCTTTCATGCATTGCACAAGTGTTCTTTGAGGTTACTTAGGAGTATAGTGCCCTTATGGTAGAAAATCCTAAGATTTTGACTATTATATAAACTATGTTTAAGTACTCTTATGCTTTTAGGCTACATGATTGTAGTCCTATTAGGGTATAAATGACTAAGAGTTGAATAATGCTTATATTACGCTTATGTTGGAGACTTTACATATAATTATGATATTGTCTCTTATACTTATAAATGATGTTTCATGAAGTATTACATATAATTTTGGATTATGGATTATGTCTTATATTGACTAACCCTTTTCTAGTGCTCTTATTATTATACTAGCTAACATATTAAGTACATTGATGCATACTTTGACCACATTCTAATCAAATGTAGGTTTTCGATACTTGAGTTCAGTTCTTGGGGATAGGTTTCTAAGGAGAAAGGAGTTGAAGATTAGGTGAGCTCTCATAGCTTTGAGGATAAAAAAGCCACTATTTCCTTTATGTTTTTTATAACAACCCTCAAAATGAACTAGGATAAACTAGAGATTCACATGTGTTTTATGAGATAATAAGGTGTTAAAATTATGAGTAGTATCTTTATAAGTAAGTTTAAAGAGTTTGGAAGTCAAACGTTAAAGAACGACCAAGACGTTTGGAAACTAGTCTTGTGCGTGCTAGTGTGCCTTTGTATGTTTTATGTGTTGTTTGGCGTCTAAAATGATAGGAGGAGACCTTAGAATCTATATGTTCATGTTTAAGGTTGAAACATCTGGATAAGACTGCCCAAGGACCACCCTAAGGGTCCTTGAGGAGGACCCAAACGTTTTCCATGAAGCTGCCAAAACAGCCCCAATTGACGTCCCCATCGACGCATTGTAGATCAGACGACACCCCGTCAAAAGAGGGAGTGGCTCCACACTTAGTTGTGGTATCTTAGACCCCAAGTGAGAGGTATATATCCAAAATAACGACCTGCAGGATGGTCCATCATCCAAACGATGCCCCGTCAATGGGAGCCGTCATTTGGCACCTGCAAATTCTGCAGAGTTATTGCCAGCATAGGGGTCAATTGGGAAATTCAACCACATCCTAATAAACTAGTAGATAATTATTTTAGGTGTTTTACAGTATTTTAAGTTAGTTTAAACACCTTGACCTAGAATTGTACTCCACTTTTTAAAATGAAAATGCCTCTCCCAAATAGAATTGTCCCTAGACTCCATTGGTTCTTGAACCCATGTTGAATCTAGAATTGAAGATTTTCAGTGGTTTCTCCATCAATTTCGTGGGATTTCAACTAGTAAGGTATGGTGATCTCATCCTTGAATCTTCTTTCATTCAAGGAGCCAATTCCAAAGGATTTTCGGCGATCACCAAAAACCTTGAAACTCTATTTTGAATTCTAAGCATGGGTTCTTGAATAAAAAGGTTTAAATTGATGTTTTATGAAGTAATCAATTTTAATGGATGGTTTTAAGATCAAAACTCCATGAACCCATGTATTCGTTGAATTCCTAATTTTGGCTTGGAAGTGAAGGTATTGATTATGATCTAAATAGGTTGAATTCATGTTTTGATTGTTATGGTCTATTGAATTATATGTTGATCATTGTTGAAATTGTTCATATTTTTCCTTATAGTATTGATATCTATATTGGGTTTTGTTGGATCATTGATATGGATGAATTATTGGCACACTCTTATGGACATTGTCATTGGTAAGATCTCTTGATTGTGTGAATTTGTTGGAAAGGCTAGGGAATGGTGATTGTGGCTAATGGAAGGTGCTGAGTTGACCTAATCTACATGGTCATTTAAAATGGTCATGTGCTATGGTACCTAGAATTGACAGTTGGATCCCTCGTACCTAATATGTGTATGTGAAGAATACTGTATTTTAGCTTAAGGTCTTCATTGCAGGTACAATTCCTAAATAAGCTTGGTTTAAGTTTCTTGTTAATACATGAAATTTGACTAACACCCTTAAGCCAATATTCTCTAACATGCCCAATATTACTCAATATTGGGCATTGGGATGCATATGTACCCCCAATACATATTCTTAAAACCTAATAGGCTCTTCACTAGACAAGTACATTTTCTGGAATGTTACATTATCCCCCCCTTAGGAACATTCGTCCCCGAATGACACTTGCCACACTTTGAACATTTTTAAGGATTAAGACTTAAATACTAACAAGAAGATAGAACTACTTCTACAACTTATCATGCAATAAGACTCACCTTTTTCATTTCATATAGGATTAATTTTTTCTTCTCCACATAATATCATGCTCATATACATCAATTATATACACATCATAACCATTTTTCATGAAAGAAAAATTTAGCCAAATTTTCAAAACCTTTACAGTAAACTCCAATTTTTTTACAGTGAAACATGCTCAAATTTCAAGTAATGCAACTCTTAAGCAATTTATGATGGAAGCACGGCAATATAAGATATAAAACCATATAAACTCACTTTAAAACATAATCATAACTTCATGAAATGCACAATGCAAGGAATCAATGAACTTCAATTTCAATAGACTCCTAAACACAATGCAACATGCAACATGCTAGTATGACATTCTATCTGTCAAGCTTGAATTGAATAGAAGAGATGAGACAACAATCTACAACACAACTACTCACCATACTCCCCCACTTAGAAGGAACTCATATAACTAAAGAGAGAAATACAAGAACTTACCATCGTCATAATTACCCTCATCCGGCTTTGGTCCTCTAGTCCAGAGTGCAAAAGAAACTCATAACATTTAACTCTACGGCACGGCATAGGAGTAGAAAAGAAGGGAAACTCTATCGTCCTATATCCTCTCGCCCATAGATGTGTCGCGATTCACATTGATAGTCAAGACTCTACTAGACGTGGCTTTTTGAGACTTTTTGACTCCTAAAACTACTTCATAACCTTATACTCTGATACCAAATTTGTAACGACCCGAGAGCACACCCTAGGAGTTAGGGCGCAATCTCGGATCGCAACACGGCATCGTCGACCTCTCAGAGGTCTAAGACAAGCCCTTTCGTACCATTCATTGTATACATGTATGAAAAATAGTGCGGAATTAAAAGTTTTCATACTAAATAATAATAATCTAAAATATCTCTTTCATATAAAAACATAATGAAAGGATAAGTCTCAAATTCACCATCTTAGACATATGAATATAGAAAATAGCTAAGTCTATTAGAATACTTTTGATAAGGAAAACTAAACTGCAAGATGTCCTCGGATCTAGTGAGGACATACAAAACTATTTGCTTGAATGAACACTAATCCAAGCTTCAACTCGAGACTCCTTTCAAATGCCACCTACACCGTTAGAGATAGAAAACAAATATATGGAATTAGTACAAACACTTGTACTAAGTATGGCCTAATGCATAAAATCATGAAAAATGGACATTTGTATAAAACATGCTCTTTTTGATGAAAACATCATAGTATAAGTATAAGAACAACATTTAACACCTTAGAAACATGTAATACATCACATAAGCATTTTATCAAATATTGAAGAACATTACAGTAAACTAAGGTCAACTTTACAGTAACCTCTTTTAACTTACATTCTTCTCACTAAAGATTATCCTAAGATAAGATCATTCCCTTTTTCCTTTCATTAAACTCCCTACATAAGGTTACTCTAAGATTTGCCTAAGTAGGACAAGAAGAGACCGCCCATACACCCTCTTCAAGCTTACCTAAGCAACCCTCAAAGCTACCCTAGATAGAGCACATTCTATTCCTCATACGTTAGCTAAAGTCGTGATCGTTTATTTAGTCAATTAAACGTTTCATTCATTATAGACTTCACATAATGGTCTTGGAAAGACCTAAAGTATCACATGCTAACATCTTCAAAGTCTAGTCCTGCAATGTCTAGATAGCGTCCCATACCACTACCTAAACTTCCTAGAACTTATCCAACACTAGTATGTATGCCACATGATTAGAATAGGCAATAACGGACATATACCATACGAGCTAGGTATGGAATCTGGAGTTTACCCTACTCCGATGGAGGGTGTTCTACTTTCCAAAGGTAGAACTAGGACACATCACATGTAGGCACATGGTTAAGGAATATATAAGGTCTTTTATGTACTCTAGTCTCATTCTCAAGTAGAGCTACATGTACTCTACTCTCTTTCTCAAGTAGAGCTACAATCCATAATATATTCACTCGGTGCTAGCCTTTTTTCTCATAGAGTAAATTCGATATACGGGATATATGAAAGGGTACCATCTCTTAGTCATTACCTAGTCATAATGCACCTACCAAAAATGGGTCCACTAGGGTTGCCATTCAATGGTCTGTAAGGATAGCTCATTCTTAACCTTGTTTGTATATAAAAGATTCCACATATTAGTCATTCTTAGAAGAGCACCATCTTAGGTCTACCGATCCTAGACTTTCATTAAACATTCGTCCATACACATACAAGACAAAGGTGCCTAAGCCTACTAAGTCAAGACGTTTATATTCATGTATCAAGTAAGGGACATAATCCACCAAAACAAGACACATCATTAATTCACATTAGCACATATAACATATCATTCTTTGAAGCACTTAGGAACGACCCTTATCATCTTTATGTCATCCTATACGTTAATCTAACATCATCAATATAACCATCATATACTCATATAGTCAAGTAAGAATAATCATGTATCAATTTTAAGACTTCACACATAAACACATAGTCATAATCCAACATGATCACGTAATATCCATAGAAGAACACATACTTACACTTAATCGCATGTAGATAGATATAATCATACTTCACAAAATAATTGAAGTCTAATTAACATTAAATAAAGAGAATTAGGGCAGCATACCACCAATCCATTCTTACCACTTCAAACCATGTCTAAATCATCCAACTCAATACCATAAGACCCTTACCCATGGCCATGAATATCAATTCAAAGTATAAATCATAACACTAGACGAAACTAGGTCAATTCAATATATATTTAACAATCTAAGACCAATTAGACATCAATTGAATACAATTCTTACATCATTAGAAAGCCCATAAGAAACTACTCATTAATTCATAAGGATAGAAACATGATCACCTAACCCAATAAATAGTCAAAATCGGAATTTACATGGATTGCATGGGTTCATAAGAATAATAGCTTTAAAATATTGTATTAACATCAATTCAATTCCAAAACATTGATTAAAAACCTTTTATGCAAGAACCCATGGCTAGATTATGAAAATTGGACAAATCATGTTCTTGATTATCTTTTAAAATTTGTTTGAATTGACTCCTTGAAGAAAGAGATTTTAAGGATGAATAAACATGTCTTATAGATTAAGAATCCACGAAATATTGGTTGGAAACTTCAAAACCTTAGTCTTCTTCCTTAAGCGATTTCTAGTTCTTCAATCGAGTTTGGAGAAGAGAGCGTTCTTGACAGATTAAGAGGATTTCGTGTGGTTCTTGTTTTGGACGTGTAATTGTGGTCTAAAACTGACTTAGTATCTATATATAGACGTCCCATATGTTACCCTAAAGACCTTCTACTTAAATTACCTAAAACACCCCTCCTAATTCGACTACAACTAGGAGAACATTTGACCTAGTCTAATTAGGGTTTGACCAAGATTTTTAATTAATTAAGTTGATAATTTAATTAATTAAGTGATATAGGGTAATTACTAAAGTACCCCTAAGTCGTTAGGACCATAACTAACCCTTTGGACCATTCTAGGTTATGTACTTGGTTGTCTCTTACTTGACTTAACCAAAATCTGGAAATTGCTTGGTGGTTTCGGTTTTTCCCATTTAAATTAATTAATTAAATTTCTAATTTAACTAATTAAATAACCTAGGGTAATTAATAAAGTACCCCTAAGTTGTTAGGACCATAACCAACCCTTTTGGACCATCCTAGGTTAGGTACTAGGATGTTTCTTTAGTTAGTTATTCGGTTAGGTCACCCAGTTAGGTCTTAGGATTTTGGGCACCCTAGTTAGTTAATTTTAGTTGGTCCTAGGTTAGTTAGTTATTTGGGACGTTATTTAGGACCTAGAATCAGTTAGGGAGCTTGGCCCCACGTGATCCTACACGCCTTCCACCTCACCTCCCTAACCGATTCGGTTGGGGCTTGTTTCTTGGCCGTTGGTAGCACATGTGTTGAAGTGTACTTTCCCTAACCTTGCACTCTGCAAAGTTCACTTCTTGTCCTAGGATCCTTACAATGTCCTTGGGCACTGCTTAATCTACATGGTCATTTTAAATGGTCATGTGCTATGGTACCTAGGCTTGACACTTGGATGCCTCGTACCTAATATGTGTATGTGAAGAATACTGTATTTTAGCTTAGGGTCTTCATTGCAGGTGCAATTCGTAAATAAGCTTGGTTTAAGTTTCTTGTTAATACATGAAATTTGACTAACACCCTTAAGTCAATATTCTCTAACATGCCTAATATTACTCAATATTGGGCATTGGGATGCCTATGTACCCCCAATACGTATTCTTAAAACTTAATAGGCTCTTCACTAGACAAGTACATTTTATGGAATGTTACAAGTAGTATGGGCCACCTTCTTGGTGGCGGTGTTTACTTGATGAATTTGATAATACATAGTATGTATTGTGAATGTGGCTTTGAATGCCTAATATGTGAAATGAAGTGATATTGAGATGGTTCTTGTATTGTGTATTATGAAGCTTGAATTGCATGTTGTGCTTAGATTATGCCTAAATGAAGTATATGTATTTTTGAAGCATGTAGAGTGTGTGATTTGATGAATGAAGGTCTAAAGCATGTATAGAAGTTAAATTAAATGAAATGATTCTTATATGCAAGGTGTGCTCACATGTATACACACACACTTAAATGAATGTATGAAGTTAAGTTAAGTAAAAAGGGTATTTTTGGGGTGAGCACTCTTCGTGAGTTGAGATGAAGTGTTTAGTAGCAACCTCACTACATCCTATGAGCTTTTTAAGATAGGTCGGAGGATGAATACCCTTCGTGAGTTGAGATGTGGTATTCACTAGTTATCCTTAACCTATAGTATAAAATGTTAGAGAATCCGTGGGGAATTATGCTTAGCACCGAGAGGATATGAAGAAGGTGTGGTTACACTTCGTGAGTTGATATGTTGTATTCCAATGTACCTCTTGAGATGAGTACTCCTCGTTAGTAGAGAATGAGTTACTTAGTAGCAATCTCCTTATCCCTTAACTATGCGCCCACATAGGTATAGCTATTGGGAAAGCCATGTAAAAGTTAAAAAGAATGACCTTACTATCGGCAAGTGAGGATCCCTCATCCGATAGGGGTTAATAACGGGATTTCATGTCTAGCTCTCATGGTCTATGTTTGTTAATCTAACCCCCACAAAAGTAATGAATGTGCTAAGTCTCCTAAAAGAGTGTGCTACTTAGGGTAGGTAGTGATATGGGACGCTATTTATCCATTGAACTAGGTAGGCATTCCGAAAGGGGAACCTTGGTGAGTCTTATATGAATTAAGTCTCCTAAAAAAACGTACTACTTAGGGTAGGTGGTGGTATGGGACTCTATCTATCCATTGCACTAGGTAGGACCTTCCGAAAGGGGAGTCTTGGTGCCAATCCTTCTGAAAGAGTGTACTACTTAGGGTAGGTGGTGGAATGGGACGCCATCTACTCATTTAACTAAGTAGGCATTCCGAAAGGGAAGTCTTGGTGTGTTGTTGAGTGCTCTTCTAATGTCTTGTGTTTGAGTGGTGACTTGTTCTCCTGAGTGAAGTAAGCTTATGGTGGGTAGTCTTAAGGATCTCCTTGGTGTTTATTGAAGGAGGTGTTTAGACATTTCTTTCATGTCTTACCTTGGAGAGTCTTAGGATAACCTCTGTTTGGAAACTCCTATGGAAATGAGTTCACTTCCTCATTGGAAATACCTTGGAAGTTCACTATTTTGGAGTCAAATTGGTTCACTGTAAGGTTTCACTAGTTCACTGTAAAATTTGGAAGGTTTACTGTAAAGTGCATCTTTTTATTAAAATTATGGAAATCCTTCTCTAAGTGCTAATGAGGTTTTTTATGTTGTTTTATTTCTAAATTCAAGAATGTTTTACTTATTTGGAATGAAAGGTTATTTATACTAAAATGTCCCTTTTTACATGATTTTGCATATGTCATAGTTAGTACATTGTTTTGTAATAACCCCATACTTTTCTATACTTTATGAGTATAGGTTTTGGGAAGCAAGGTTGAAGGCTAGAAGGCAAAGCTTGGGAAAGATTCTCTCAAGACTAAGTATGTCTTCAGATATTTGAGGGCATATTCCTTTTCTTAGTTTCTCTATTTAAAGACATATTATGTATTTCATTTAATGTAAAGGTCCGTGTCCCTAAGATTTCTATATCGTGTCTTTAAGTTGGCTTGTGACGATGAGATTCTCTAAGTATTTACGAAAGATTTCCTTTATTAATTTATTCGTGAAAAGTTTTAAAGTCCGCACTACTTTTCGTGTATTATATAATGAACGATAGTTAAAGGGTTTGTATAAGACCCCAAAGGGTCAAGTACGCCTTGTTACAACCCAAGGGTTCTCCCTAACTTCTAGGAGGGGCTTTCTGGTCGTGACATGTGGCTTACACTTATGATGTATTTTTATGTATTGTTTCCCTAGCTTCCATCCATAATATGATTGACTAAACATGATAGTTCCCTTATTAGTATGAAGTAAGCTAATAACGAGACCAAAGGAGGGTAAATATGACTATGATGACTTCAAGGTTATGCTTAGTGTGAATGGTATTATAAGATTCCTTTCATGCATTGCACAAGTGTTCTTTGAGATTACTTAGGAGTATAGTGCCCTTATTGTAGAAAATCCTAAGATTTGACTATTATATAAACTATGTTTAAGTACTCTTATGCTTTTAGGCTACATGATTGTAGTCCTATTATGGTATAAATGACTAAGAGTTGAATAATGCTTATATTATGCTTATGTTGGAGACTTTACATATAATTATGATATTGTCTCTTATACTTATAAATGATGTTTCATGAAGTATTACATATGATTTTGGATTATGGATTATGTCTTATATTGACTAACCCTTTTCTAATGCTCTTATTATTATACTAGCTAACATATTAAGTACATTGATGCATACTTTGACCACATTCTAATCAAATGTAGGTTTTGGATACTTGAGTTCGATTCTTGGGGATAGGTTTCTAAGGAGAAAGGAGTTGAAGATTAGGTGAGTTCTCATAACTTTGAGGAGAAAAAGCCACTATTTCCTTTATGTTTTTTATAACAACCCTCAAAATGAACTAATATAAACTAGAGATTCACATGTTTTTTATGAGATAATAAGGTGTTAAAACTATCAGTAGTATCTTTATAAGTAAGTTTAAAGAGTTTGAAAGTTAAACGTCAAAGAACGACCAAGACGTTTGGAAACTAGTCTTATGTGTGCTAGTGTGCCTTTGTATGTTTTATGTGTTGTTTGGCGTCTAAAATAATAGGAGGAGACCTTAGAATCTATATGTTCATGTTTAAGGTTGAAACATCCGTATAAGACTTCCCAAGGACCACCATAAGGGTCCTTGAAGAGGACCCAAACATTTTCCATGAAGCTGCCAAAACAGCCCCAATTGACGTCCCCATCGACGCATAGTAGATCAGACGACACCCCGTCAAAAGAGGGAGTGGCTCCACACTTAGTTGTGGTATCTTAGACCCCAAGTGAGAGGTATCTATCCAAAATAACGACCTGCAGGACGGTCCATCGTCCAAACGATGCCCCATCAATGGGAGCCGTCATTTGGCACCTGGAAATTCTGCAGAGTTATTGCCAGCATAGGGGTCAATTGTGAAATTCAACCACATCCTAATAGACTAGTAGATAATTATTTTAGGTGTTTTACAGTATTTTAAGTTAGTTTAAACACCTTGACCTAGAATTGGACTCCACTTTTTAAAATCAAAATGCCTCTCCCAAATAGAATTGTCCCTAGACTCCATTGGTGCTTGAACCCATGTTGAAGCTAGGATTGAAGATTTTCAGTGGTTTCTCCATCAATTTCGTGGGATTTCAATTAGTAAAGTATGCTGATCTCATCCTTGAATCTTCTTTCATTCAAGGAGCCAATTCCAAAGGATTTTCGGCGATCACCAAAAACCTTGAAACTCTATTTTGAATTCTAAGCATGGGTTCTTGAATAAAAAGGTTTAAATTGATGTTTTATGAAGTAATCAATTTTAATGGATGGTTTTAAGATCAAAACTCCATGAACCCATGTATTCCTTGAATTCCTAATTTTGGCTTGGAAGTGAAGGTATTGATTATGATCTAAATAGGTTGAATTCATGTTTTGATTGTTATGGTCTATTGAATTATATGTTGATCATTGTTGAAATTGTTCATATTTTTCCTTATAGTATTGATATATATATTGGGTTTTGTTGGATCATTGATATGGATGAATTATTGGACCACTCTTATGGACATTGTCATTGGTAAGATCTCTTGATTGTGTGAATTTGTTGGAAAGGCTAAGGAATGGTGATTGTGGCTAATGGAAGGTGCTGAGTTGACCTAATTTATTTGTTCAGTATAGAATTGATATTGAATTTCTATTAATTGGTATGCTCCACGTATGGTGGCAATGTTTAATTGTTATAAATGCTATGAACATGGTCTTGTCAACATTATTATGTGAATAATGGTATTATCATGATATGATATGAGTGAATATATAAGGTGAAGGTGCTCATGTGATGTCTATATGATATTGTATAGGTGCTATAATGATATGATTTAAGGTATTTCCTCTTTAATGGTTGATATATTATAATGAAGGACTTTATAAAATGATGTTGTACCTTGTGTTGGTAGGCTTAGTTGTCCCTACTTGGTAGTTGGATTATATTAAATAAATGAAATGATGAATGTTGTGTCTTGAATTAGTAGAGGTAAGTCTTTCTTGTTCATACATGAAAGTTTCTTGATGTAATGTCTTAACTTGGTAGGCTTAGGCACCCTTGTCTTGAATGAATGAAAGAATGACAGTCAAGGATCTATATTACTAAAGTAGGTACCCTTCTATGAAAGACTAATATGGAACCTTGAATATTAAAAGAAGGTTAAGAATGAGATATCCTAATGAACCTTGAATGGCATACCTTGTAGACCCATTCTTGTTAGAGGTATTATGAGTTGATAGGACTAAGAAATGGTACCTTCTCAAATACTCTTATGTGAATGAACTTAGTCCATGAGAAACAAGGCAAAAAAATGAGTGGATATGCTTGTGGTAGTAGCTCTAGTTGAGTATGATACTAGAGTACAAAGAATCTCTTGATATCCCCTAAACCATGTGCCTACATGGGATGTGTCCTAGTTCTACCCTTGGCAAGTATAACACCTTCAATGGTGTGGGGGTCTTATGACACCGGATTCCATACCTAGCTAGTGTGGTCTATGTCAGTTAATGCCTATTCTCATCATGTGGGATGTGCATTCTAGTATTGGATGGGTTCTACAACGTCTAAGTAGTGGAATGGGACACTATCTACACATGGCATGAGTAGGCTTTGAAGTTACTAGAATGAGTTCCCTAGGTCTTCCAAGACTATTATGTGAAGTCCCCTAATTGTTTAGTTGTTTATTAAATGTATAAATTGAATAATGTTGACTTAGTTAAAGTATGTGAATACAAAGGTTCTTATATAGGGGTAGCTTTGAGGATCACTTAGGTGTGCTTGAAGAAGGTGTATGAGTGGTCTTTTCATGACTTACTCAAGTGAGCCTTAGAGTAACCTTAGGTAGAGGATCTAAAGTGATGAAAAGTTTTAATTGTTGAATATGGAATTGGTCTTATATGTGATTGTTGACTTGTATTATGTCTATTAAACTCTTATGATGAAGGTTTCTGTCAAAATAACATGAAAGCATATCCTAAAGTAAATGTCCCTCTTTGCATGTTTTATGTTGCATGTTCACCATACATAGTGAATTAATTGTGCTAATTCCATATGTTTCTCTATGTCTACGAGGCAGGTTAGGATTTTCTAGAAGTTGAATCCTGTGAAGTAGATTTCTCCCAAGATTTGTATGTCCACATATGTTCGAGAACATGGACTATGTTTCTAGTTTTCTTTTTCTCAAAGACTTTGCAATATACTATAAGTTTGTTTTTTCAAATTAATGAAAGGGTCGTGACCCTATGATATTGACTTGTGTCTAAGATGAGTTATGATGAGACTTAGTTTCTTTCTTTCATTTTATAAAAGAGTTTGACTAATATTGTGTAAAGCTTTAATTCCACACTACTTTTTATAAATATGTGATGAAAGAATCCTAATAGGGTTGTTCAGGACCTCCAAGAGGTGAAGTACGCTCTGTGATGACTTAGGGGGGGTACTCTCGGGTCGTTACAAACATGGTATTAGAGCATAAATTTATGAAGTAATCTTTAGGATTCAAAGTCTCATAAAGCCACATCTAGTAGAGTCTTGTTCATCGGTTGTGAGTCACGACACATCCATGAGCAAGAGGCTATAGGACGATAGAAGTTTCACTTTCTTCATTACTCTTGTATTGTGCCATAGAGTTGAGGTTATAAGTGTCCTTTCCTAATCTCTTTTCTTGTGTTTATAGGATATAATACAATAAGGATGCCCGCAAAAAGAGTGGATGAGAAAGTAGTGAATGAGGGATTTCCTCCCCGAGGTGAACAAGTTCCCCAAGATGGTCAAGTTCCTCAAGGAGAATAAGTCCCTATAGTGAATCAAGGGAATGAGGTTCCGTTTGTTCCCCCATACATGACAAATGAGAAAGTAAGACGAGATTTTCTTACCCTAACCCGAGATATCATGGATCAAGAGAATCGACATGTCGGGCCTAGAGTGAATGCTCTTGACAGTACCATGACCTCCAGGTTGAGGTACTTTGTAAGGATGAATCCTCCTACCTTTCTTGGGTCTAAGGTGGGAGAGGATACCCATGCATTCTTGGATGAGGTCTATAAAATAGTTCATGCTATGGGTGTGTCTTCTAAGGAGAAAGCGGAGTCTGCTTCATACCAATTGAAAAAGGTTGCTCAAGTGTGGTACACACAATGGAAAGACAATAGGTCAGTAGAATCGGGTCTTATAGATTGGAAGAGTTTAAGGAAGCCTTCATAGGAAAGTACTTTCCCTGTAAGAAAAGGGAGGTTATGGTTGAGGAGTTTACAAAACCTTAGGCAAGGTAACATGAGTGTGGATGAGTATTCCTTGAAGTTTACCCTATTGTCTAAGTATGCTCCATCTTTGGTGTCTAACCCTAGGGATGAGATGAGTAGGTTCTTGATTGGTGTTTCCGATCTTGTGAAGGAAGAATGTCGTACGACAATGCTCCATGGTGACATGAATTCATCTAGGGTCATTGTGCATTCTCAATCTATTGAGGAGTCTATGTTTTGGAGGAGAGGTAGAGATGTTAAGAGGGGAAGAATCGATGAGCAAGGTCAACCTAGGCTTAAGAAGAGGGATCTAAATTAAGATATTCCTAGTGCCCCTAAGGGCAACTATGAGAGTGGTGGTGGTTCCCAAATTGATAAACCTACTTGCTCAAATAGTAGGAAGAAACACTTTGGGAAGTGTCTAGCCGGTACTAGTGGGTGCTTTAGATGTGGGAAGAATGATCACAAGGTGAGAGATTGTCCTACTATTTCTTCTAGGGGAAGAGAGGTAAAGCAAGCTCCTTATGGTGGTCCGGGTGTTGGTGAACAAAAGAGGAATCGCTTCTATGCTATTCAAGCTAATAAGGAACCAAATTTGGGTGAAGGTACCGGTAAGTTATAGTTTCCCTTTTGTGATGTTGTCGATAGAAATGATGGGTTTTTTCCAAGTGGGGGAGCATGGTGAATAGTTGGGTTGATGGATTTGTCTCTTCTCTTCTCTTCTACTCAAGCTAGAAAGTTAGAATTTTCTAGTAGCATGTGTATGAATTGGGATTCTTTGGTGAAAAATGAGTTTTCATGGTTCCTTTACAATTTTTGCATGTTTCCATGAATTTATGGTTATATGGTAAAATGATATTAAATGATTTTGTCTCTCATGTTGATGTGCATCTATAATAAATTGCCTAAATGTTACATGAATGAACTTATAAGTATGATTAACTGTGAACTTTTTGGAAATGTTGCATAATTGTGTTTTTATGATAAATTTGCATAAAGTTCTTAGAAGTAATGTGATGAGAATTATGATATGTGGAGAAGGAAGTTCCTCCTATGTTAAATGAGAAATGTAGAGTTATTGCATGATAAGTTGTAGATGTTGTTCCTACTCTCTTGTTGTATTTTGAGTCTCTTAATTATGTGGAGTTGATCTTCCTCCTAGGTATGTGTATTGTATATGTTGTTTAGATATGGTATGATTGATATCTTCTATTCATGAGTTTAGAGCATTGATAATGTTTGAAGAATGTTAGTGTCATTCGAGGACGAATGTCTTTCTAAGTGGGGGAGAATGTAACAACCCTCAAAATGAACTAGGATAAAATAGAGCCTCACATGTTTTTTATGAGTTAATATGGTGTTAAAATGACGAATAATAGATTTAGAAGTTAGTTTAAAGATTTTGGAAGCCAAATGTCAAAAACCACCAAGAGGTTCAGAACCTAGTCTTGTGTGTGCTAGTGTGCCTTTGCATGTTTTATGTGTTGTTAGGTGTCTAAAATGATAGGAGGGGACCTTATCATCTAGATGGTTATGTTTACGGCCAAAACGTCTGTTTATGACTCCCCAAGGATGACCTTAAGGGTCCTTGAGAAGACCCCAAACGTTTGCCATGAAGTTGAAAAAACAACCCCAATGGACGACGCCATCGACGCCCAGTATATCAGACGACACCCCGTAAAAATAGGGAGTGTATCCATACTTATTTGTGGTAATTTATTCCCCAAGTGAGGGGACGCTAACCAAAACAATGACCTGCAGGATGCTCCGTCGTCCAAGCAGCGCCCCATCAATGGGAGTCATCGTTTGGCACCTTCTAATTCTATAGAGTTACGGTCAACATAGGGGTGAATTGGGAAATTCATCCCACATCCTAATTAACTAGTAGATGATTATTTTAGGTGTTCCAAAGTATTTTATGTTCTTTTAAACACCTAGACCTTGTATTAGACTCCACTTTCAAAAATCAAAACTCCTCTCCCAAATAGAATTCTCTCAAACTCCATTGGAGCTTGAACCTAAGTTGAAACTAGGATTGAAGATTTTCAGTGGTTTCTCCATCAATTTCGTGGGATTTCCACTAGTAAGATATGGTGATTTCATCCTTTACTCTACTTTCATTCAAGGAGTCAATTCCAAAAGCTTTTCAAAGATCACCAAAAACCTTGAAACTCTATTTTGAATTCTAAGCATTGGTTCTTCGATAAAAGGGTTTAAATTGATGTTTTATGAATTAATTAATGTTAATGGATGGTTTTAAGGTCAAAAAATCCATGAAACCATGCATTCCTAGAATTCGTAATTTTTGCTCTTAAGTGAAGATATTTATTATGATCTAATTTGCTTGAACTCATGTTCAGATTGTTATGGGCTATTGAATTATATGTTGATCATTGTTGAAATTTTTCATATTTTTCATTATAGTATTGATATCTATATTGGATTTTGTTGGATCATTGATATGGATGAATTGTTGGCCTAGTCTTATGTACATAGTCATTCGTAAGACCACTTGATTGTGTGAATTTGTTGGAAAGGATAAAGAATATTGATTGTGGCTAATGGAAGATTTGAGTTGACCTAATTCCTTTGTTTAATATAGAATTAATATTGAATTGCTATTGATTGTAATGGTCCATTTATGGTGGCGTTATATTGTTATAAATGCTATGAACATGGCCTTGTCGACATTATTATGTGAATTATGGTACGTACTATCATGATATGGTATGAGTGAATGTATAAGGTGAAGGTGTAATGTTATATCTATCTGATCTTGTATGGGTGCAATAATGACATGATTTAATGTACTTTCTCTCTAATGGTTGATATATGATAATGAAGGATAGGAGAGTCTTTATAGAATGATGTTGTACCTTGTGTTGGTAGGCTTAGTTGTCCTTACTTGGTACTTGGATTATATTGAATAAATTATATGATGAATGTTGTGTGTTGAATTGGTAGCGTTAAGTCCCTATTCTTGTCTTGAATAAATGAAAGAATTGAAGTCTAGGATAGGTAGACCTAAAGTAGGTACCGTTCTATGAAAGACTAATATCAAACCTTCAATATGAGAAGAAGGTTAAGAATTATCTACCTTAATGAACCTTGAATGGCAGCCCTTGTGGACCCCTTCTTGGTAGAGGGTATTATGACGTTGTAGGACTAAGAAAAATGATACCTTCTCAAATACTCTTACGTGAATGAACTTACTCTATGAGAAACAAGGCAAAGCGGAGTGTATATGCTTGTGGTAGTAGCTCTAGTTGAGTATGCCATTAGAGTAAAAAGACCCCCTTGATATACCCTAAACCATGTCCCTACATAGGATGTGTCGTAGTTGTACCCATGGCAAGTAGAATACCTTCCACGGTGTGGGTTCTTATGACAACGGATTTCATACCTAGCTAGTGTGGTCTATGTCGGTTAATGCCTATTCTCATCATGTGGGATGTGCACTCTAGTATTGGATGGGTTCTACAATGTGTAAGTAGTGGATTGTGAAGCTATCTACACATGCCAAGAGTAGGCTTTGAAGATAATATAATGAGTTTGCTAGGTCTTCCATGACCATTATATGAAGTCCCCTAATTGTTTAGTTGTCTCTTAAATGGGTAAACTGAATAATGTTGACTTAGTTAAAGTATGTGAATAGAAAGGTTCTTATCTAGGGTAGCTTTGAGGATCACTTAGGTGTGCTTGAAGAGGGTGTATTGGCGGTCTCTTCATTTTTTATTTAGGTGAGTCTTAGAGTAACCTTAGGTAGAGGATCTTATGTGATGAAAAGGCTTAGTCTTATATGTGACTGTTGACTTGTATTATGTCTACTTAAACTCTTATGATGAAGGTCTCTATCAAAATAGCATGGAAGCATATCTTAAAGTAAATGTCCCTTTATGAAAGGTTTTCTTGCATGTTCACCATACTTAGTGCATTATTTGTGCTAATTCCATATGTTTTATATGTCTACAAGTGTAGATGGAAAGTAAGGATTTTATAGAAGTTGAAGCTTGTGAAATAGATTTCTCTCATGATTGGTATGTCCTTATATGTTCGAGGACATGGACTATGTTTCTAGTTTTCCTTTTCTAAAAGACTTTGTAATAGACTATAAGTTTCTTATCAAAATGATGAACGGGTCGTGACCCTATTATATTGACTTTTGTCTAAGATGGCTTATGTCAAGACTTAGTTTCTTTCTTACATTTTATAAAAGAGTTTCACTATTATTGTGAAAAGTTTTAATTCCGCACTACTTTTCATATCTATGTGATGAATGAATGATAAGAGATTTGTACAAGATCTCTGAGAAGTCAAGTACATTGTGTCACCACTTGGGGGTGCTCTCGGGTCATGACATCTTTTATTTCATGTTTGGAGACCATTGTATGGGTTGGTCCCAAGGCTTTTAATTCATGTTGAGCTTAGATGGTTTGAGACAAAGTTTAGAAAGACTTCCTCTAGCTTTTATAAAGATTTCAATTGTATGGATAAATTCATAAATTTTCCATAATTTGTATTTTTTTATGTTCATGATATTCCAAGGGCTTGTATGGACGCCTTTGGGATCAAGTATGCCATGTTACATCTAGGGTATATTCCTGGATCATGATAATGTTGCTAAACTGACCATAAGGCTTAGAATGATTCTACGATTTGTCTCAAACCCCGTCTAGTAGAGTGTTGTTCATAGATGTGAAGCACACCATATTTATGAATAAGAGGCTATGGGATACATAAGAAATCTCACTTTTTTATTCTCAAAGTCGTGCCATAGAGTTTAACTCTATGAGGTCTCTCTCCAATTCCTGTATCCGATGGTATTTAGGATATGGCCACTCGAAGGTTTTATGCTACAAGGAGTAAGAGAGAAAGGTTGGTTGTGAAGCCAATTATATCTAGGTGACTAGATAGACTTCGATATTGTCTTTATTATGAATGGGTTGTATTATGGTTATGCACATTTGATGGTTGAACCCGACTTAGTCATGAAGGGTTTTGGAAGTATGTAAGATATTTGATGAATAACGTGTTTAAGTAATGCCTAAAAGGGTTGAGTGAATAGACTCCTCTAAGAAGGTTTGAAGTGTAATTAAACTTGCTTTAGAATCATTTTGTGTGATGGATGTGAAAGTTTAGTGATAACTTGTTTTGACCTTACAATTGAAAGAAGTGTTGCTTAAAGGAGTTTGTATAGGCTTGCTACCAAGGGGAAGATAGTTATCTTAGATAGCAAGATCATTGAGTGTCCTTGACATTCATGAGTTAGGTTTGCTTGAAATTTTAACCTCGAGAGGTATAGTGAGTATGAGAAGTTTAGTCCCGGTTTGATAGGCTCATGATATCTTGAGTGGTGTTAGTAAGGTTTCTTATGAGCTAAAGTTACTTATAGAGAACCTCTATATGTTAGAAGTACCGGTGGGGATCATAAACCGACAAGTTAAGATATAGAAGAACAAGAAAGTTGTTCCATGAAGTAGTATGGAGTGTCCTTTAGTGAGGGTTTTAGGTGAGGGTTCTACTTGTGAGGCCTAGGCCTAATGATATGTCCCGATATCCTCATCTTTTTTCCTTGTATTCCTTCCTTATCATTTAAGATCTTTACATGATATGTTCCTCTTGATTTACTTTTATATTAAGTCATATGTGCTTTGTATGTTTCCGTGATTTTCTTATGTGGTGAATATTCATAAAGCTTATGATTTATAAGAAAATGAGTCTACATTGTTTTACTCATGTTGTAGTGCATTTGAGTAGAATTGTATATAGACTTCATAAGATGATTCATGAGCATGCCTTAGTTTGGAGTTGAGAGACTCCTTGAATAAATGCTTTTTGATTGGAAATCACATTTAGTCTCCATAAGAGTATGTTGAGCATGTTATGGTCAGGAAATGGTTGTTCCTCCTTGAACATGACTAGTTATGAGAATTTCATGCATGTAGGGTTGTTAGATGTAATTCCTACTATATTTAGTTTGGGTTAAAGATTTGCTCCTTCGTTTTGATGCATGGTTATGTTGGGTTGCTAGTCTAGAATCATTTCCTTTAAGAAGTATTTGGAATTGTCATTCGATGAAGAATGAACCCAAGGGGAGATATTGTAGTACCCTGAAAATTATTAGAGTGAACTAGAGTCTTAGGGGTTCGAGAGTATGATATGAGGGTTAGGGTCGTAATCAAGACTTCCCGCACTTAGAATTAGGGGTTTAGGGGTTAAACTTCAAGGAATGTGTTATACCCCATAATTTAGAAGACCATCTAGTGTTTAATTGAGGGTTGCAAGGGCAAGTTCCAAGGCAAGGGGGAAAAACTAAGCCAAGGGTCAAGGTTTCCCTAATCTTGGAGCACACTTCCTAAAGTCCACGACCACCACCACGGCCAGTGGTGTAGACAACGACTTGTGGTGTAGTTCCTCAATCCAAGGTAGTAGCTACGTAGGGGAGTTCTTAAAGTTTCTTACCTTCATGAGCCACTTCATGACTGCGGGTCTTGAAGACTATTCGTGGGAAGGCTCGTGAATATGCCTTAGAATGAGGAAGGCCAAGAAACTTTAGACAAGAACTGCCCCAAAGTACAAGGCCATCACAACGACTAGTGGTCTTCACAATGGTTCGCGGGAGGCCTCATGAAGTTCCCTAAGATTTGTGGAGGCATATTCTTGAGGCCAACTCGGTGGACCATGAACCACGAGCAAATTCACGGGCAGTGGTCTTGACCACGGTTCATTGGAATGCTCATGGTCATGCCATGTGTTTCTAGAGGCAAAATCAAGTGGCCTAGCTACTGGTCCAAACACCACGAGCAAAACCACAGTCAGTGGTGAGGACCCCGTTCCGTGGTGCCTCTCGTGAAGCTTTGATAGTAGGCTGCCAAGTAGAGGAGTTTTTAGGAAATTCCAAACGTGGTAGTTATTGGACGAGGTTGATTTACCTAGTATTAAAACCCCTATATAAGATATTTTAAGCTTTTAACCATACAATTAAGTCACTTTTTTCACAAAATCCAAATTAAATTCCCAAAATATTCTCCACTCAATTATTTCTCTCTCCAGAAAACTCAAGACTGGAAGAAGAAGATATATCTTGAAGCCTAGTAAAGAACAAAGACTCCATTTTTGAAAGCTTAGTAAGGATTTTTATCCTAGGTATGTTAGCTTATTCATCTATGGGTTGTTCAACCCATAGAGTCCCCTAGATTTCTCCCAATTGTGAAGATAAAACCCAATTTAGTTAGGGTTTCTTCCTATGGTGTGGGTAGGGTTGAGTATGATCCCAATTTAGAGGATAATACCTAATTATGATTGCTTTAGTATTGAATTATGATATTATGATGAATTTATGTGAATTCCATGGTTAACCCTAGTCTTATTGGAAGAATTGATATTATCTGGGTTTATGCCTTGAGAGGTGAAATTGAGGATTCATAGGTGATCTTATGAAATTAATGTCATGTGTGGTAGTTGTTCAAGATTAGGAACTTATAGACATGAATTGAACTAGACTTTCGTATTTATGGTGGGATCATGACTATTACCGTTTAAATTGAACCTTGATGGTGAATTATGACTAGAATTGCTTAAAAATGAAACTTGTAACTAGATTATCTTGTAATGTAGATATGTATGATGGTTGTAAAAAAAATATACTAAAGTTTGGAGAGTAAGGATTGTGATCATGAATGGTAATTACTAGGGCTTGAGAGTAAAGATAATATTATGAACTGTGAACGCTAAGGCTTTGAGAGTAAGAATCTATGTGAGAATAAAAGGCTAGTGATAGAATTGTGATGAAACATATTTACCTACCTAATCAATCTCTTAAGTGGTTGAATGCATAAAGTGATAAAATCACATTAGTTAGGGTGATATCCATGTTTGGTGTATTAACGCAAGGTATGATTATGGAAAGTAGGCTTTGAACCTCAAGTAGGTGAAGTATGAGATTATGTTTGTAGTAATTTAATTACTTGAACTATGAATACATCTATTTCTAATGTATTCATTCTAGATATGTTGATGTGATATGATTATGAATATATCAATGTCTACTGTAGTCATTCTAGGTATGATAATTAAATATTAGCTTTGACCCTAGAGAAGGGGCAAGATATGAAAGTAGGCATGTTTTATGAAGTTTAGTACATTCTTTAGAAACACTTTTAGAGTAAAGTGAATATGGTCATGACCTAGTTGTAGTGTTGTTGAAAGGTTCATTCCATAGACACACTTAGGCATGACTGTGACTGGAGGTGAAAGGTTTTTCACCTATAGTGATTCTAAGGTTTGAAGACTAGTCTCACCTATTGACTATAGAAGTTTTAGTATTAAATATGTTCGATTAGTGTCTAGACATTCTTCCACAAATATGAACTTAAGTCAAGAATTAATGTAAACAAAGTAGGACTTATTTCCTAGCACCGAGTGAATATATATATATATATATATATATATATAAAAATGAAATAGAAGCTTCTACGCTAGTTGAGTCCGACTTCCCCTTGAAATCTTTTTAATTGGTTTAGTCCATGTTTAAAAATGGGTTCCTTTTACACTAGTTGTGTCCAAGATCCCAAAGTAGGTATCTAATGAGATAGAAACCTTCTACCTTAGTTGAGTATGGGATTGTTGTCGAAATCCCCTTATCACATAACTATGTGCCCGCAAAGGTTACTTAGCTATTGGATCCACCTAATCTAAGAGTATAGTTCTACAATCGACAAGTAGAACAACCCCTTTTTTGTATGGGGTAGACACCAAATTCCATGTTATTTCACATGTTCTATGTAGGTTAAGGCATATGTCCCCAACATGGTAGCATTATGAATAATAATATGAGATATGCACTATGGTTACTTGATGTAACATCTCGTATTCTACGTGTACTTGTTCTATTTATACAACGCTTATCAATTGCCTTGTGGTATAGTTATGAACTCGGTTTCCTATGCGACTAGTGAAAATAGAATAGGTTTAAAGTGAACTGCCCATAGATTAAGTTGATGTTGATGAAGTATTTAGACTCGAAATCATAAGGTGATATTTGAGTCTAGAATTGAAAATTGACATAGTGGATATAATTTTTATGTTAAGTTAAAGGTATTAAGGTATAGAAATGTAGTAAAATATTGAGGTGCTTTCTTGACTTCACTAAGCTAGTACGTGACAAGTAGGTGCATCACCTACTTTGACTTATTGACCAGCCAAAAAACCAAGTAGGTGCATCACCTACTAAGACTCTTTTCACCATGTTATTGGGCCAAGTACACAACACCTACTTGCATTAATATAGTCCAAGTGGAATAGAAGAATAAGGGGAGAATGGATGGCCAAGACCAAACCCTCCCAAGCCCACAATAAATAATTTTAATGGAAAACTAGGTTCATCAACTACTTAGATGTGTGGCCTAAACTAAAGATACGTGTTGGTTGCAAATAAAGTACAACTAAGGTGGCAAAAGTCCCAATGTTCTTGAGTCCAAAAATCCCAAGCGAAAAGTCCAAGTGAGTGGATCACCTACTTGACAAATTAAGACCCAAAATGTGTGAGAAAATCTGTCAAAGCAAGTCCATTTAAAAGGGTTTGATGTCAGATTTTCCCAACCATTTTCACTTTGACAAAAAACTGATTTCTAGAGCTTTCTCTCTTCTCTCTCTTAGCTTCATACAACAGCCATTAATTACCATTAAGGTTGTTTAATATTAGCGATTTCAAGCTATTGGAAAGTATAATTTAAGACAAGTTGAAGCGGACAACCTTTACCTTGAAGAATCCAAGTCGTGGTAGTTTTGTCCAGCAAGGTAAGCTACTGCAACTTTTTCCCTCTTGTGCTTGAGTTAATTAGGACACTTGTTATGTGTTAGGGAGTTGTAAATTGATACCTTTACATGGTATAATATTGGCGATGATGTTCTTGTTATTTAGTGCATGTTGGGACAACCATGGAGGAGAGTCCTCTTTAAATTCAGTTATGAATTGTTTGAGTGTTTTAAAAGTAATGTTAGATCTTCAAGTGTTCGTGATAAGAAACCATTATTCATATTGCTTTTGTTACGTTAATCAATGTTTAAGGATTATTATACGTATATAATTCAAAGGGATGTGACTGGAGGTTTGGAGAACTTAAGGGGACTTTAAAGGACTTAAATATTGCAAGGAGTTTTGGGGAGAGCCTGATGAATGTTGTAATAGACAAGATCTAAGGGTAAGGGAAGGAAAGAAAACAATGGCTAGATAAATTGCATGCCTACTGTTTTGTTACTATTTTGGCGAGATCAAGTATCTCAAATTGATTGATTAGCTACTAATACTAGTCTTAAAACTTATTTTTATTGTAGATTATTAATCTGAAGAGAAGGAGAATAAGTCATACTTTTTGAATTGAATTATATAGAGATCAATGATAAATTATAGATATTTGAAATTATGGAAAGAAACTAAAGATAAGATAGATCTAGAAGAAAAATTATTAATTGAAAATATAAATAGATATATATATCTTAGAGAAGAAGAATATTTAGAATATATAGAAACTAATGCTAAAGAAATACAGAGATTAAATTTAGTTAAAAAAGAATATTATGAAAAAATATTTTCTTAAAAAATGAAAAAGCTAAATAATAATATAGAGAGAAAGGTAAAAAAGATAAAGAAAAAATTAAATAATTTATATATGAAATATGAATTATTAAAAATTACTAAAAAAGATACTACTAAAGAAAACTTGTTGATAGATCTAATTTCTAAAACAGAATATAAATATATTTGTTATTTAAAAAAATAATATGGACAGAAGAATATATAAACAACAACTGATAGAAAAAATAAATGAGAAAAGATACGAATATGAATTTAAAAAAGAAAGATTAGTAGAGAATATATTTGCAGGAGTAAGTAGTAAAGTAATATCAATACAAAGAAAAGTTTTATTTGAGTTAGAAATACAAATAAATTGCCTAGAATATAAATTACAACATGATATATATTATAATAATGAATATAATGAATAAAGAAGAATTTGCAGTAGACGAAAAAACTTATGAAAATCAAGAAGGATTAATAATAAAAATAATATTTTCAAATTTAGGAAGAAGATATAAAAAAATAGGAGATAAATTATATTTAATGTTAGAAAAAGAAATAGCAAAATTAGAAGATAGTTTAACAGCTATGATAAGAATAACAAAAGAAAATGAAGAAATAGATAAAGCCAAAGAAATTGAAAAAATAAAAACACAAGCAAAACAAGAAGTACAAAAGATAGAAGAGACAAAAAATACAAAAATAAGTGAATTAGAGAAAGAATTAGCTCAGTTAAAATTATTATATGAAACTAAACAAAAAGAAAAACAAAAAGAAAAAGAAGTTGAATTGACTAGTGAAATCAATAAAATGAAACAAATATTAAATGAAAATGAAAATCTTGAAATAAATGAAATCAATGATGAAATAAACGAATTAGATACAATGAATGATCAAAATTCAGAAATAAGTGATATAAGTGAAACATATACAGAAATTTTAGAACAGGTAGATAAATTGAAAAAATTAGAAATAAATACAGGAGATATAAATAAACCAAGCACATCAAGAGTTAAAACTCCAGATAATAGTCCTAGGAGTAGTCCTAGAAGAAGTAATCCTAGAAGAACAATACCAACTTATTATACAGATAATTATGAAAGATCATATAGAACAAATGCAATATGGAATAGTAGATTAAATAAAAAATGGATACCTAAACCAATAATTGAACAGTATAATTTTTTAGATTTAGACTGTGTTATAGACATAAATAAAGTAATCTTATTATGGGTAGGAAATTTATCTAAACAATTAGTCGATAATAAAATAGCAGTAAAGGATACACCAGGATATATAGAAAGAACATTTGTAGGAACAACAAAATTATGGATAGAAAATTTACCATCAGAAAGTATAGCAGCACTAAGGAGTGATAAAAAAATAGATGGATCAACAACAACATCTAATATAGATATATTAGATAAATATGAATTAGCAATAAGAAATGAATTTGGAAGTATGACTACAGATATAAAAGAACAAAATAAAGAAAAAATAATAAATAGACAACTAATGTCAAAACTAGCAATATGTAATATGTGTTACATAGAAGAATATACATGTGCATTTAAAGAATATTATTACAAAGCAAAATATAATACAGATGAAGCAAAAGAAATAAAACAACAGTATTTTACAAAATTACCAGAACCATTTAGTACAAACGTAATTAAAGATTGGAATAATGAAGGAATAACAGATACTTTAGGAGCTAGAATAAAATTTTTACAACAATGGTTTATACAATTATGTGAAACCCAAAAAGAAAAAATAAAAATGGAAAAAGTATTAATTAAAAATTTAGCATGTTGCAAAAATAAAATAGCAACACAATTTGGTTGTAAAGATAAATATTATAAAAAACCTAGAAAATATAAAAATTATAGAAAAACTAAAACTAGATATAAATATAAAAATCCAAGAAAAAGATATTATGTAAAAAATTATAAAATAAAAAGACCATACAGACAAAAAAGAAAATTATCAGATTGTACTTGTTACAATTGTGGAAAGTTAGGGCATTTAGCTAGAGACTGTAAATTACCTAAAAATCTACAAGGTAAGCAAATTGCAGAAATAATTATGGATAATGAAAAATATATGCAGATAGATTACATAGATTATGAATTAAGTGAAAATGATAGTATATATGAATTATCTGACATTGAATCCGAAGATATAGAAATAAATATGAAATTAAATAATGAAATGATAAATGAAGAAATATAATGACTGAAAATGATATAAAAATAATATCTAAAGAAGAATATCAGAATGAAGAATCAATGGAACAGAAAATTATATTTGACAATACAATTTTCCAACAAATAAAAAATAAAGAATTAGACTTAAGCGTAGATAAAGTACTTGAAATACCTACTTTAAAAAATTGGTTTAAAAGACAAAAAGAAGAATACTATGTAGTTAGTCAAAAAGAACATATTGTAGATTGTAAATATACAAAATGAAAAGCACAAATACCTATATTAAATAAAAGAATGATAAATCAAGAAATACAAGATATAAAAGCTAAAACACCTATAAAATATGTACATTTAGGAGGAACAGAAATACTAATAAAAGCATGTTTTAGAGAAGGAATAGATACACCTATTGAAATATATTTAGCAGATGATAGAATAATACACCCTATAGAAAAAAGCGTAATTAGTGCAGTAAAAGGAAATTTAATATACCAAAAATTTAAATTTATAATAAGTGCAAATTACTCAATAGCATTAACAGATAGAAACATAGATAAATCATTAGTATTATATTGGAAATTATCAGGAATAGAATTAGCACCAGGAAGTAAAATATTTACAGCAAGATGTAAAAACCTATATATATTAACAACAAAACATAAAGTAATGGCAAAAAATAAAATTGATAGAATAAAAATAGAAAACCCTTTTGACCAAGTAATTACAATAATAGACAATAATGATTATAGTTATAAAGAAATTGACATGGAAGAAGATTTAGAAATAGTAAAAGAAAGAATAAGCACTTCAAGCATACCAAATATATTAAATAAAACTACTTCATCAAGAGCTAGTACATCCAAAAGAAAATATGAAATTCCTAAAATATTAAATACAGAAGAAGAAACACCAAATCATTATTTTATAACTGGAATAATTAATGAAAAAAGATACAAGATATTAATAAATACAGGACAAGAAGATAATTACATAATTAGAGAATTAGTTTTAGATACAGAAATTATAAAAACAGGACATGTATGCCCTGGATTACCTAGTCAAATTGTAACCATAAATGAAGAAATAATAGAAAAAGAAATAATTATAGGAGGAATATCATTATTAATATCATTTAAAATTTACCAAGGAAATCAAAATATTACTTTAGGAATAAAATGGTTAGATCAATTTACACCATATAAAATAGAAGATGAACAATTAATCATAACCTGTCAAAACAAAAAAATAATTATAAAAAGAACAAAATGAATAATGAAGATATATATACTTGCAAGAATTATTGTAGAAGGATATCACAACAGATATTATACACCTATGATAGATACAGCAGCAGAGACAAATATATGTAAATATAATTGTTTACCAGAAGATAAATGGGAGAAATTAAAAACACCTATGGTAGTAACAGGATTTAACAATGAAAGTAGTATGATTACGTACAAAGCAAAAAATATAAAAATACAAATATGGGATAAAATCTTAATAATAGAAGAAATGTATAATTTTGAATTTACAACAAAAGATATGTTATTAGGAATGCCATTTTTAGATAAACTATATCCTCATATCATAACTAAAACTCATTGGTAGTTTACTACACCATGTGGATATAAAATAGGAGCAAAAAGAGTAAATAATAAACAAAGAAAACCAAAAGAATGGATAAAAGGAAGTGAAAAAATAAATTAAGAAATGGAAAATATAAATAGCAAACAAATAAACCAACTAGAGATTATCATATTTACAATAGATAAAGTTAAAATAATAAATGAACAATTAGAACTATTATATAGCGAAAATCCATTAGAAGGATGGGAAAAGCATAAGACAAAAGTAAAAATTGAATTAATAGATGAAAATAGTATAATAACGCAAAAACCATTAAAATATAATTTTGATGATTTAAATGAATTTAAAATGCATATAGATGAACTATTAAAGAATAATTACATACAAGAGAGTAATAGTAAACATACAAGTCCAGCATTTATAGTAAATAAACATAGTGAACAAAAGAGAGGTAAAAGTAGAATGGTTATAGATTATCGTAATCTAAATGCTAAAACTAAAACTTACAATTATCCAATACCAAATAAGATATTAAAAATAAGACAGATACAAGGATATAACTATTTTAGTAAATTTGATTGTAAATCAGGATTTTATCATTTAAAACTAGAAGAAGAATCAAAACAATTAACAGCATTCACAGTACCACAAGGTTTCTATGAATGGAATATTTTACCGTTTGGATATAAAAATGCACCAGGTAGATATCAACATTTTATGGATAACTATTTTAATCAATTAGAAAATTGTATAGTTTATATAGATGATATATTATTATATTCAAGAACACAAGATGAACATATTAGGTTATTAGAAAAATTTATACACATAATTAAACAATCAGGTATAAGTTTAAGTAAAAAAAAGCAGAAATTATGAAATCACAGATAGAATTTCTAGGAATACAAATAGATAAAAATGGTATAAAAATGCAAACACATATAGTACAGAAAATAATCAACCTAGATGAAGATATAGATACAAAAAAGAAATTACAATCCTTTTTAGGATTAGTAAACCAAGTACGAGAGTACATACCAAAATTAGCAGAATATTTAAAACCACTACATAAAAAACTTAAAAAAGATGTTGAATATCATTTTGATAATAAAGATAAAGAACATATAAGAAATATTAAGAACTTATGTAAAAAATTACCAAAACTTTATTTTCCTGATGAAAATAAAATATTTATTTATATAGTTGAAACAGATTCAAGTAATCATAGTTATGGAGGAGTTTTAAAGTATAAATATGAAAATGAAAAAATAGAACATCACTGTAGATATTATTCAGGATCTTATACAGAAGCACAAATAAAATGGGAAATAAATAGAAAAGAATTATTAGCATTATATAAATGTTTATTAGCATTTGAACCATATATTGTTTATAACAAATTTATTGTAAGAACTGATAACACACAAGTAAAATGGTGGATAACTAGAAAGATAGATGATTCAGTTACGACAAAAGAAATAAGGAGATTAGTATTAAATATCTTAAAATTTACATTTACAATTGAGATAATTAAGACTGATAAGAATATTATTGCAGACTATCTTTCAAGGAAAAGATACAATGAAGGAAATATTAGCTATGATGACAAATCTTTGTCAAAAGATGGAGAAAATAAAAACAGAAGTACAAGTACTTAAAGAAACAGTTAATAGTCAGCAGCATGACTTGAAATATGCGGAGCTAAGTCAGCAGCATGACTTGAAACATGCGGAGCTAGAAGGTGACGTTGGGAAACACCTTAAAACCCATAACAAAAAAATGTATACAGCTGCAGGCAGTACATCTATTGCAGGATCATCTAAAAAAAAGGAGGAAGCTCAGGTAAAATATACAAATATAAACCTGAACAAACTATTTTCTAAACCATATACTCCTCAAAATACCCAAAAAGAAATACTTATACCCCCACAGATAAACACGTATAAATCCAGCCTAGATTCACAGAAACAGATATACAACCACATTACTAGAGCATATATTGAAAATATATACAAAATACAAACTTTCCTAAACCAAAATCCCAGAGCAAAAAATCCAAAAAATACAAATGAAGACTATATAACCCAATATTACAAGGCTATAATAAGCTAATAGCACAACCCGGAACAAATCCAAATTTAGTAGCAACTTGTTACAACTACGGATTATTAAATACTGTATATACAACAACAGGAGAAGAAATATCTAAAATACCAGAATTATATAAAGCATTTTTACAATATAAAAGAATGACTAAAGGAACTTTATTTTATATAAAGTTCTATTCAGCTACAGCAGAGATACTATATGATGAGATCAAGCCTATAATACAAGTTATAAAGATTGGTTTAACAAGGGAAATGATAATCCCTGAAAAGATAGATACACAAGAAGAGATACAAAAGGTAGATATTCCAGATTTCTATGCTAACAAGAGAATTATTGGGATAGCTACTATACTAAACGAGATAGCAAACAATTATTTGAATGAAAATGCAATTTGGAGCTACTACAATAGAGAGCAAACAATGACAACATCTCATTTCATACATCTTAGGTTCACTTACTTTTGAACGTATGTTAGACTTATGTGTCTATACATACAAGCCATGAGGCTTCATTCATAGTTTGTCTAAGTGATTCATGTTTACCCAAGATTATGTGGTACAAGACTTATGCATCTTGTAGATATGCCAAGATATTGATTTTGATCTTTAGAGGCAGCATTCATTAAATATTTACTTACGTATGACTTATGTGTCAATACGGAACTGGGCAAGGGAACCCAATTTCGAATCCCTTAGGCAACACTTAATCCTTTGTATTTTTCAGATTTGGGGGACCCTAGTTTGATCCCCATCAGCCCCATAATATTTCCTCTCTTTTTCTTCTCTATTTTTCGTCCAAGGCATGGAGGTTGTGGGATCAATCCCCCACAAGCTCGTTCTTTTTCTCTTAATTTATCTATTGACTTTCTCACCTATCCAAGAGGTTGTGGGTTCAATCCCCATTCACCTCATTTTATATTTCTCCTTTACTTTCCTCCTAACTCTCTCATCTATTCAAGAGGTTGTGGGTTCAATCCCCACTCTCCACATTTATTTTTCTCCTTTATTTTTCTCCTAACTCTCTCATCCATTCAAGAGGTTGTGGGTTCAATCCCCACTCTCCACATTTATTTTTCTCCTTTATTTTTCTCCTAACTCTCTCATCCATTCAAGAGGTTGTGGGTTCAATCCCCACTCTCCACATTTATTTTTCTCCTTTATTTTTCTCCTAACTCTCTCATCCATTCAAGAGGTTGGGGGTTCAATCCCCACTCTCCACATTTATTTTACTCCTTTATTTTTCTCCTAACTCTCTCATCCATTCAAGAGGTTGTGGGTTCAATCCCCACTCTCCACATTTATTTTTCTCCTTTATTTTTCTCCTAACTCTCTCATCCATTCAAGAGGTTGGGGGTTCAATCCCCACTCTCCACATTTATTTTATTAATTTAAAATTCCCCTCTTACTCTCTTGTTTGGCCAAGAGGTTGTGGGTTCGAATCCCACACCTCTCATTTTTTTTCCAGCTTTCATGTAGTGAGGTCTTGGGTTCAATCCCCACTGACCTCACATATTTTAAATATATTTTTAAACCTCTCCACCTTAAGTATTATGGCCGAAAATTCCATCACCAAGTGCTGGAAATTTTATTAAATTTTCTGGCCTTTATTTAACAGCATTCATACGTTCGTTTTGAGGTACTTTCACGATTCGTTTAACACATTCTTAGGTGTAGATTCATTGTTGTTTTAGCTTAGATTTTTCCACAAATCAGCCACCTTACACTTCATTTAACATCACAATTTACACACCTTATGCACAATAATTCCAATCATCAAACAAGCCATTTTAAGACTTCAAAACGGAGAACAACAACAAACATTTTACACATTGCACCACATCATTTTCGGTTGACATCATTGAACATGCTTGTTATTTCCAAACATAAAATCACAAGGAACATCATATTTCACACTTAGCTACCAGCAACCATACCAACAACATGATTTCTAAACTAATTTAGATTGAAATCGGAAGGAGACTAGGGACAAGGAGTTCAACATTCAAGGGGACAGCCCTAGTTTCATATGTCGACTTTTGTAGAAAGAAATTCCTCTTGGAGAAAGGATTCCAAGAGAGAAAACCCATACCTTGTTGTAGCTTTCCACACCTTCCAAGTGCTGCCAAACTCCTCCCCTAAACCTTCAACACAAACCCGTCGAGAAGATGATGCAAAGTTTTCGTATCCTAAGTTAGCTTGCTTGCTTGTATATTTTTTTTTTGTAAGTTATTTGAGTTTAGAGAACTTTTGATTGATTTCTAATGTTTTTATCTTCTGTTTTTGCAGCCAAGAAAAATAATTTGATGAGAGAGAGAGAGATTTAGGCTTGAGGGAGAGAGATAGTGTGAGATAGTGCATCTTAAAACTAGGATAGTTGGCAAGACTTAGTCAATTTAAAAAAAATACATTAATTAATAAGTAAATAAATAATAAATAATAATAAGATCTGATTTTCCTTTTTACATCAGCCATTAATTATAAATTTATTAAATTAATTCACCAATAATAAAAAAAGTCATATTAAATTCTTGCTCCCACCGAGGTTCGAACTCTGGTGGAGCAAGACTTCATTTCAAGAGACCAATTTTGGATGTCTCTCCCCAAATTGCCCCTCCACTTTATTAAATAATTAATTATATATTTAGGGTAATTACGATATCACCCCTAGCCTGGTAAAAGACCATTTTACCCTTAGACCCTCAACACTTAAAATTTCTTCTTTTTAAGTCCGGTAAAGACTCCTTCGATTAAATCTTTATTTTCGAGAGTCGTACTTGGTTGGTTACAACCTTTCCAAGATCAACTAACTCCCCAAGTTAGTTGGCTTGGTCGTAGTAAGGGTTCTGAGGTCTGGTTCTACGCGTATCAATCCGTGTGAACCTTGGTCTAATCGCAAGCATTCTTGACACCTTAAACATTTAGCTTATTCATTTTTTTAGGGTTGTTACATTAACTACGTTTATTACATAAGACATGAAACATAGTGCGGAATTTAAAACTATTCACGAATAAATTAATAAAAGAAAATCTTTCATAAATAATTAGAGAACCTAATCGTCACAAGCCAACTTAAAGACACGACATAGAAATCTTAGGGACACTGCCCTTTACATTAAAAGAAATACATAATAAGTCTTTAAATAGAGAAACTAAGAAAGGACTATGCCCTCGAATATATGAGGACATACTTAGTCTTGAGAGAATATTTCCAAGCTTTGCCTTCTAGCCTTCAACCTTGCTTCCAAAAAGCTATACTTATAGAGTATAGAAAAATATGGGGTTAGTACAAAACAATGTACTAAGTATGGCATATGTAAAATCATATAAAAAAGGACATTATAGTATAAATAACCTTTCATGCCAAATAAGTAAAACATTCATGAATTTTGAAAAAAACAACATAAGAAACCTCATTTAACACTTAGAAAGGATTTCCATAATTTTATTAAAAATATGCACTTTATTGTAAACCTTCCAAATTTTACAGTGCACTAGTGAAACCTTACAGTGAACCAATTTGACTACAAACTAGTGAACTTCCAAGGTATTGGCAATGAGGAAGTGAACTCATTTCCGTAGGAGTTTCCTAACCAAGTTTATCCTAAGACTCTCCAAGGTAAGACATGAAGGAAACTTCTAAACACCTCCTTCAATACACAACAAGGAGATCCTTAAGACTACCCACCATAAGCTTACTTCACTCGGGAGAACAAGTCACCACTCAATCACAAGACATTAAAAGAGCACTCAACAACACACCAAGACTTCCCTTTTAGAATGCCTACTTAGTGCAATGAGTAGATGGTGTCCCATTCCACCACCTACCCTAAGTAGTACACTCTTTTAGAAGGATTGGCACCAAGACGCCCCTTTCGGAAGGTCCTACCTAGTGTAATGGATAGATAGAGTCACATACCACCACCTACCCTAAGTAGTACGTTCATTTAGGCGACTTAGTTCATTTAATTCATATAAGACTCACCAAGGTTCCCCTTTTGGAATGCCTACCTAGTTCAATGGATAAATAGCGTCCCATTGCACTACCTACCCTAAGTAGCACACTCTTTTAGGAGACTTAGCACATTCATTACTTTTGTGGGGGTTAGCTTAACCGACATAGACCATGAGAGGTATACATGGAACTCAGATATTAACCCCTATGGGATGAGGGTCCTCACTTGCCTAAAGTAAGATCATTCCTTTTAGCTTTTACATGGCTTTGCCAATAGCTATACCTATGCGGGCGCATAGTTTAGGGATAAGGAGATTGCTACTAAGTCACTCATTCTCTACTAACGAGGAGTACTCATCTCAAGATGTACATTGGAATACAAAATCTCAACTCACGAAGTGTAACCACCCCTTCTTCATATCCTCTCGTTGCTAAGCATAATTCCCCACAGATTCTCAACATTTTATACTATAGGTTAAGGATAACTAGTGAATACCACATCTCAACTCACGAAGGGTATTCATCTTCCGACCTATCTTAGAAAGCTCTTAGGATGTAGTGAGGTTGATACTAAACACTTCATTTCAACTCACGAAGAGTGTTCACCCCAAAACTCCCTTTTTTACTCAACTTAGCTTCATACATTCATTTAAGTGTGCGTGTGTACATGTGAGCACACCTTGCATATAAGGATCATTTCATTTATATTAACTTCTAAGCATACTTTAAACCTTCATTCATCAAATCACATACTTTACATGCTTCACAAAATCATATACTTCATTTAGGCATAATCTAAGCACAACATGCAATTCAAGCTTCATAATACACAATACAAGAACCATCTTCAATATAACTTCATTTCACATATTCCTCCTTCAAAGACACACTCAAAAAACATACTATGTATAATCAAATTCATCAATTAAATACCGCCACCAAGAATGTAGACCATACCACTCAAGAGCAATTCATAAAGAGAGTTAACAACGAAGTCAACTTATCATTCTTAAAAATACTTCACACCTATTTACAATTTTACACAACAGTTCATCATAAAATAGCCCTTAGGGCAGTAGGTAAACAACAATATAAACATAAGGAAACCAAAGATCAAAGACTACAAAGTCATGCTCATTTAACTCATTTCTTAAGCCAAATTTTGATAAAAAGCTTTAACATGTTTTAATTGAAGTTTTAGCATTAAAATCATCAACTAACATTAGAAACATCATTATTAAGTCATTCAAAATGTTTTCATGCAAGACCCATATTTAGAGTAGAAGAGAGAAGAAACTATGTTTGAAAACCCTTTTTGAAAATCCATTAGAAGTGACTCCTTGAATGGAAGAGAGTTCAAGGATGGATACCATACCTCAAGTGCAATAAAACCCACTAATTTTTGAAAAGAAACACGTCCAAACGAGCCCTCCTAGTCCTCCTTGAGTTTTAGCTCCAATGGTGACTTTGAGATAGTTTGTCTTTAGAGAGTGAGTTTGAATTTTGAAGTGAGGGGTCTTGCTTAAGTCTAGGACTTAAAACTAATCTAATATAACTTAAAAACTCTAAAAATATCATCCTAGGATCCTTTAATACTTGGGGTGAATTTACCAAACATCCTAAGCCAAAATAGAAAATGACAGCTTTATCACAGGCAGCATCAACGACTCACAAACGACGGGCCATTTTTCAACCAACGCCCCGTTGGTGAGGGTTCGTTGGTTTGTTCTGCAACCCTCAAACCCTTCGACGGACCAAGTCGACGAGCCATCGACTGGTCCCATTAGTGGACACTGCTAGGCAGTTTTAGACTAAAGTCTTGGGCCCTTCTCTAAGGCCCCTTGTGGATCCTACATGGGGTCGTTCCCGGACGTTAAACCCCTAAACATAGTCTTCTATGTCTTAGGAATATATCATACTAATTTCAATCAAAACGAACACTTAAAAATCACTCAAACACCTCAAGACAAAAGAACACTTTCTAAGGCACATCTTCTGAACGTCATGTTCTTGGACGTTTGACCTTCAAACTTAACCAAACTTCACACACTGCCTAAGAACTCTAATGTAACTTATTTTAACTTAAAATGAACTCAAGAAACAATCACGAAGCTCTATTTCACCTTAGTTCATTTTAGGGTGTAACACCACATCACATATTCATTACATAAATAATAAAACCTAAAAGAAACATACCATAAATAACTTCGAAGCATACTTGTGCAATGCATGGATAAGATACCATACTCTCATCCGTACTAAGTAAAGACCCTTAAGTTACCATTGTGTATATATCATATTATTATTCATACTACTACTTTATTGGGGACATAAGTGTTAATCGACATTGACCACGTGAGATAACATGGAATCCGATGTCTACCCCTGACAGAAAAGGGGTTGTTCTACTTGCAAAGGGTAGAACAATACTTTTACGTTAGGTGGATCCAATAACTAAGTAATGTATATGGTAACGTAGTTATGGGATAAAAAGATTGCTACAAGAAATTCAGACTCAACTATGGTAGGAGGTTTCCATCTCATGAGACACCTTCTTTGGGAACCCGAACTCATCTAGTGTAAAAGGAACACATTTGGAAAGCCGGACTCAAATAGTGAAGAAGCTTCCATATCATATTCATATCAACTCGGTGCTAGGAATTAAGTCCCATAAAGTTCACATTAAGTCTTCACTTAAGTTCATATTTATGAAATAATGTCTTGACACTCAATTCAACATAAATCATACTAAATCTCCTAGATTCAATAGGTGACACTAGTCTTCAAATCTTCGAATCACTATACGTGCAACCCCCAAGAATGGGTTTTTTAGCCAAACATCATAAAAAGCAAGAAATTGGTACCAACTATGTTCTTCGACAGATTGGTTAATAATCTAAAGGTCTTCAAATGCTCTAATTAAAGCTCAAAATCAAAACCAACCTGAATCTCTACTCAAAAAGTGTACAAAAGTGTTTAGAATGTTGAGGATAAAAACCCAAGGTTGGACAATGTGGGAACTTCTCAAATACTCTAGATGTCTTTTATCTTCTTTTGAAAATTACTTTTATACGTTATGAGGATTTCATCTTTGGAGCCATTTGGTGAAATAACTCGGGCTTCATCAACCAGGTCGACTATGCGCCGAGTGCTCCTTTTGATCGCCTTCTTGTCTAGGATTTTCATCTCTTCTTTGCTATAACTTTAGGAGATCAAAGTCGGCATCGCTGAACCATCAGTTCTCTCGCTGAGTTTGTCTTGTCCTTGGGCAAGCCTGTTGTACCTATTATAATGTTGAAGATCCACCCAGCGACTCGTCGAGTGCCTTTGGCGAGTATCAACCTTCATTTTATTCATCTTTTCTAGCTTTTTTCGCCCCTTTTTTACTAGTAATGTTGCTTCCTTGCTCTTTTGCATTCATTGTTGTAAATTATCATTTTAACATCTATTTAGAGCAAAAATAAGCATTGAGGACACCGAAACTCTGTATATGAAACCCTGAATGATTTGAAATACCCGACTCATCAGAATCTAGTGTTTGCCCTATACTAAAAAGGGGTTTCCTTACATGCTAAGGAAAGAACTTTAACTTATAGCTTATGTGGATTTACTATCTAATGTCTATCCGAGACAATATTTGTATCATAGCACATAGGTATGCGATAAGGAGATTGGTACTAGAAACCTGACCTCAAGCTATGGGAGAGCTTCATCTCAATATCCTCTCGGTGCAAAGCATAAATCCCACTGAATAGTCATAATTCTTTACTTGCTTCTTTCATGGTAGGCACATCAACTAACCTATCTAAGTTAAGTTTCTTTAGAATAACTCCTACAACTTGATTCCAATGTTATTTGAGATCACCTTTCAACTCAGAAGAATCCTTATGTTAGAAAACCTTTTCACATGCATGTAATTGGTAGTATGTGAGAAATCCTTTCACAACCACAACATACAACAACGTAAAAACTATATATTCTCTACTCCAAAAGAAACATCAAAAAAAAATCGTCAATTTCATAAAGAATGTTTATATCTTCATAACTCATCTTTCATGATTCAAAATCCACATTATATCATTATGGCTAAGAAAACGTTGATTATGCATGGGTTCATGGGGAGACATCTTTTAAAAACATGGAATTATCTTAATGCATGCATAATAGCTTATAAAACAATCAAATTAATCAACATTGAAAGGACCCCATGACATAGAAGAAAAACATATCTTCAATTGGGGATTTCTATCTTCAAAACTGAGGAATTTAGGAACTCATGGAGGAAAGTGCTCCATAGATGAAGACTATCATACGTTGATGCCAAAAAAATTGAAATCAATTAAGGAATTGGAGACTTGATTTGAAACCCTAGCCTTCTTCTTCAAGTTTCTAGAGAGAAATATTTGAGAGGATAACTAGATCATCTTTGAGAATTTGAGAGAATGAATTGATTTTGGGTGATTATTGTTGATAAAGTATCTTTTTTTATCTTAAAAAGTATTAAAAATAATATTTGAAATGATTTATTATATATTATTACCTCAATAACTTAGCTTATTAACATTATATTAAGGTTTTAATTTAGTAACCAATCGTTTGCTTTTCCAACTATGTCAATGGCTAATTGCTTTTATGGCATTAATTTTTTAATATTTTAATTTGGGAGTTACATGGAATATTTGATTGACAATTATTGTTGATAGTGTTAATGACTTATTGACAATTACAAAAGGTTTTTAGTGCACACGGATGAAGAGGTATGGAATTTACCATATATCTATATATAATACTTTGGTGTTAAAAGGATAGTATGAGATATTACATTAAAATAGTTTTTCTTTCTTATTAATTTGTTGGGTTTTCTTAAGTAAAATATATTCTTTGTTAATTTTTGGCTCCTAGTTTTAGTACTAGAAGAGGTTGTTGAATCCTTGGGGATACACCTTAACCGGTGCACTATCCTTAAGGGTAGTGTCATAGGCACGCCTCAAGGTACTCGATTTCCGTGTTTTCCAACAATTTTACAACAATTTTGCGGGTAAAAATCATTATATAAGGCTTTGGGTAGAAGTAAAAATGACATAGTATTGAGTTAAAATAATTAGTAAAAGATGCAAAAGTCCCTAGAGTTAAAAGTTGACGGACACACTTGATGGTAGCCTTCACAACCCGTAATAGTCATCACGTACCATCTAGCCGATCGTGGTCCCTTAACCAGTGGCTAGGGGAGAAGGTCCTATTGAAGACCTTTTGACGACCTGATTGATAACCTATCAACTTCTCCATGGGTTATCTAGGCCTCTATGGGAGGGACGCATGCACATCAGGTCCTTCAGACTTACCACAGGCCATCTCACAGATTGTGGTCCCCTTCATGGCCCGTTAAGGGCTCCGTGGAGGGTTCCGTGGTCCAGTTTTGTCTTGTTAGTTTCCCACTTGCTCCCTTTCTAGCCTTTCTCGAATTTGAGGTGTTACACTCTGTTTATAGTATTAAATAGAGGCATACAAAAAGGTTAGTCACAAAGATGACGTTAACCATCTATGTTATTGAGGAATATCATGGGGGAATGTTATGGAGGTGCGAGAATCACTATATATGATGGAGCTATGGAAGTTACTATAAATTTTAATGATGTAAATATAAGTTGACTAAAATGATCAGAAGGTCTCTTAAAATAGAGTATTGAAAAAATTGCATGGTGACGTATCTCAAGGTTAAAACAAAGTAGTAAGATTTAAAAAATTTATCCATATGTTTTACAACATAAAGCTGTCAATTATTTATCGATATTGTTATCTTCCCAATATTGATTTCTCTTTCGAAAGTATTTGAGCCTTATGAATTCATAAACTTTAGAACCCTAAACTATTTAATACTCATCACACACACCATACCATATATATAAAATAATTTAATTAGCTAAATCCTCTTCCACATACATCATACATATAAAACTAGTAAACTTGCTTTGTGTAATCTAAAAAATATATTTTCTAAATATCTAATTTTGTATATTAAAAATAAAAAGTAGATTTGTTTTAAAAAATGAATATTGATAATTTCAACTTTAAATTAGAAGCCTTTACTATTTGTTTCAGTTGACTGAGGACATGAATCTATAGATCAGAAGATTTGAATGTTGAAAACAATGGTAGAAGTTTTGTAAGTAGCGAAATTTTGTAGACTTTTAAGGGGAAGAGTCGGGGTGGGGGTAGGGGTTATATTAGTATATTCTTCTAGTTGTATCTTTATTATTATTATTATTATTATTATTATTATTATTATTATTATTATTATTATTATTATTATCATCATCATTATTATTATTATTATACTTTTATTATTTATTACGTGAGTAAGATTTTATACTTGTTTGTTCTATAAAATATTACTTGTTCCTTCGTTGGTTGTGTCTATCCTCCCTCTTTACTATCATTATTTTTTTATTATTTTATATTTTTACTTTGATGTCATATTATTCTTGCAATTATGTTTCGATATTTTTTCTTATGAGTCGAGAGTCTATTAGAAACTATATCTATCTCACAAACATAGAAATATTACTTTACATGTCATGATATTATCATACCCCACTTACAAAATTGTACCAAAAATTTTATTATTACCTCACTAAACACAAAATAAGAACAGTGAAAAAGGGGATTTAGCTTGATTGAACATGGTCTCAAGGGTGGTTTCCATAGCTTGTACAGACATCACAAGGTCACTCATAGACTTCTCTTGGGTAAACTGCTGATTATATAATATATTTTTAGTTTCTCAACATAGATCTATATATATCAAGATGATTTTTTCAAAGTTAACGGGTGCAAGTGCACCGAACATGAAAGTGTTGGTCCACTTTTGCTTGTTTATTATTCTCGTAACATTAAATAAGTTATTTAATTTATAGGCTTATATTTCTCAATAGCGTGATAATGCATTTTCGTTCTAATCAACCTCTATATAATTAAAAGAAAAACATTAAATTTTAAGTTATCTATTTCATGCATGCTTAAACACTAATCTATTAAAGGTATGATAAACGTGATAATAAACTTCTATGACAGAAAATCATTTGTCAGTAAATTATTATTTTATCCATTTTAACATATTTATAATATTTTTCGTTTTTATCCATTTCAAAATGAATATTTCAACCTTCAAACTAGGCTGAAGTTGAGTAGCATTCTAATTATAGATTGGGATAGCTCAACAGAAGTTGAGGCCTAACATAAATTCTAAACAAACTTTATATGTATTTATTAAAACATAATTTTTTGTGAAACATTTTAGAAGAAAATTACAACTTAATTTGTTTTCAAATGTAAATGACTTCGTTGATGTTCCTTTTCAGTTATTAATGTTAGGCCAAATTTATCACTTCAAGGTTGAAAACATCCTTTCACTAATACAATCATTATATGAATTGTTATCATAATTCTATAAGTAATAGGTTGACAAATTTTATTAAAGATAAGAGTTCGAACCATAAAGTCTTAGTCTAAGATATTGATAACTTGATCCTCACTTTATTATGCTTGTTGTAGTGTTTGAAACTTTAAAGAATCTAGTAGAAAATAATTTGCAATTCACTATGTTCAACTCTTTTTAAGCTATTAATTTATATTTTGACCATAATTTTGTTCTTAGTAAAAATTTGAGGGCCCCAAAAATTTGAGATTTGTGGGACTAAGACATACTTATTATTAATTTCATCGTTGACCCGACCTTTTTTACATGTTCTATAGAACAAAGTTGCTAGCCAAAACTCTATATAGCACGATAGCAACTTTATTTTATTTTATGTCCAAGAGAAAGATGTTCAAAAAAGTATTTTTGTTGCATAAATAATTCATCAAAAATCTAAATAAGATATTATTTCTATCTTTGAATAAATAGACTTGAAATTTTGAATTCATATATTAGAAGATTAAGAATTTTATCAAAAAGATTATTTTATGAGATCAAATTACTCATTTTGTTTCTGCTCATACTCGCGCCATTAGAGGAGGTAAACGTGCCAACACAAAAAAAATCTTCAATCTTCCAGCTTCCTTTTCTTTTCGTTCAAATATGTTCCATGTGAGCCGCTGTTCAATGCATCCCTCAATTCTTCATCCTGCTTTATTTATACATCTTGCAATTGATCTACGCAATAAACATGATCGGCTAATGCTATAAAAAAAACACAGCTAGTTGGTATGTGAACATAATTTGATTGAAGTTGAAAGAAGATATGTATTCAGAGTGAAGATGATCGCTTTTTGAAAATTTTGTTTCAACATATATCTTACTTTGAAAAACAAAGATATTTAAATTCGTGCAAGTTAACAACAAGAATAACAAACTCAGTGTAGAGTGTATACATATCTAACCTTACATCTTATAGATAGAGAGGTTATTTCTGGTAATTGTTATATGCAAATAGTGAAGTCAGCAATAATACCAATATACCAAACTTATGAGTTTTGAAATAGTAGAATATTGTGTTTTGGACAAAAAGGGAGGGATAAGCTTTTTATATTAAGTAAGTAATAACATGGATTCTGGAATAAGTAAGATGAGTTTACCATGGGAATTATTATCCTAAAAATTGTTCACTTCTAACATTAGAGTTGACTCATCTGAAGCATCGTAGGAAGTTGTTGGGTTAACCAGACATACGAAGGGCCTGTGACTTTGGATATAGTTTGAAAACCACAGAGTACCCTTCTTTGCATAAAACAAAATGTATGCCTTATTATCCAAACAATATCTTCTTTAACATAATCAACCTATAACAATCAAACAAAATATCAAGTTAGTTATCATGAAAACACAAACTTTATAACAAAATAAGGAAATTCTACAATTTTATGTACTTTTTCGTCATCAAATTTGAACCATTCATTTGGATGACAACGAATAAAGTTTTAATAGTGCCCTGAAGAGATTGAAGGTCCAGAATGCACTATAACTGTGTAGAGATCGTATTTAATTTATTCCTCTTGAAAAGAAAATTTTTTAAGAAGCATTATGTAACTTCTATTAAAAGATAAAATATTTGTAAAGGTATAATGAATATACTCACATTATTGATGTCGTTGCTATCAAGAAACATATCCAATTCTAGAGGAAAGGAAACATGCTTTTCCACATTTTGAACAACTAACTCGTTATTTTTTAATCGCTTCAAATGTAGGACAACAAAAACAGGGGAATGATCAACGAGGAGCTGCTTCTTAAATGGACCTTTTGTCTTGCACCTTTCACAAGAGAACTCAATTTTCTCGATTTTAGTAAAAGATCCCACTAAGGTTGGTACACTATCAACGTCCTCAATCTCCAAGCTTAAGTCGATTAGAGGATCGCTTATGATAGATGAATAACCACAATTGCTACAACAGAGCTGAAAATTGAAAAATGTAGACTAACAATGTTAATAAAATATTTACAAGTGGGGTGTAGAAAGAATTAAGTATACAAAAACCTTAACCATACATTAGAAGGATGTTACTGATAGACCCTTGGCTAAAGTAAAAGCCTTACAAAATATTTCAAAAAACTAAAACAATAGGGGGAAAGAAACTAAGATAAATAGAGAGAGAACAAATATGCAAATGCTTAACTGGCTCACAAGGCAACCACGAAAGGCGTCCTTCACAATGTTGTGTTTTGTCTCTAAGTAGTGACAACAAAATTTCAAGTTTATTGAGAAAACATTGCAGGAATTCATGTGCATCTTCATATTTGTTCACATTCAAGTATGACAAAAAATCTGATATTTTAACAGTGTAAAGAATGACAATGATATATAAGACACATAGTGATAAATAAATGTTTTCTATAAATAAAATGTATAAGAAAATAAATAAATAACAAGGTTTGGATATACTCTCAGTTGGCTAACAGGTTTCGTCGCCCACAAAAAGATCTCCCATAAAATATCAAAATGTCAATAAGCTCTCTGATGATGCACACCACATAAAATCCGTAATCATAAACTGCAACAAGAAATAATGATAAGCTAAGGTAAGAGAAAATAAAAATGGATCAAAAGTAAAATGAAAAATCTTAAGTTGATCCTTACTTTGACATTGAGATACATGATCGATGGAACTTAAGGAGCTGAAGCAACCCAACAGTGTGCTTAAAAGATTGCACAACTGCATTTAAAAAGCATGTGTTGCTAAAGTTGTTGCTTCCTATATTCAAATTAGCAAACCTGAAGAAATAAAAGATGAAAAGAAAAACACAAAGAACTATCCGAGTTAACAGAATCAACAGTGTGTCCTTGTGAAATTTAATCCCCTCAAGTACCCGAGGTTACAGATTAATTCCTCCCAAGATAAGATGGATTAACCATTAAAGAAGTAGCGGTACCTCAAACTTCAATAATTTCAATGAACATAAAATAACAGCAACGAATCACACATACAGACACGATCGATCGATTTTGTTTTGTAAGAAATGTATGCAAAAGAATGGAAGAATTCAATGCTGAAAAATGAGAGACAATCTCACTATTTATAGACAACAAAAGGTAAAAGTTACAACTCTTAGGAAAGAAAACAACCTCCCAGAAAGGTCACAACACTTTGGAAAAGACACAACCTTTCAAACGGTTACAACCTTTTAGAAAGGACACAACCTTTCATAAAGGTCACAACCCTCCGGCAAAGTGACAACCATTCAAGAGAGTCACAACCCTTCATTTCATGTTCATACCTTTAAAACCCAACAAACCCCCACATGAATAGGGAATGACTATTTTTTAAAAACTTATGCATGAAAAACTGTGTGATTCGTAAGTAAGGGTTAATCGCATCTGGATAAGTAGGTTTCCCTTTAAACTTTCCATTGTGAAAATATATCGGATATACTCGGTCAATCGGTAGATTTGATATATTTGAACCGTCGAGCTTTGGTGTATACCTAGACAACATAAGTCACACAATCAACCCTTCAACTGTGTTTGGTTCTCATTGTTTTGTTCATTTCAGCTGTGAACACATCTCGGTTAATAAGTGCTTAGAGAACTAGCCTTACCGGATTCTCCTTGAAGCGACTTACACTTCACACTTAGATAGGTGATTTCTAAATGTGTTATCCCATAGATACACCATTTGATATACCCTGTATCAAACTTAGAAACCATTAAAAAGTTCTAATGCCTTTATTTTTGTTACTGAACATTGTCTTATCATGAGAATGGACCATAAAAAATAATATTTTGACAATGTTGTACCGTCATTAATGACATTGTTTGATCTCCTTGAACCTAGATCTTGGGATCTCCAGTCTTCTAGGTAGAGTTACCGCCACAATGACTTGTTCTCGGCCATAGTCTTATTCCCTTTGATAATTTATAAACTTCATCTCTAGTTAGGCCTTTTATAAGTGGATCCGACACATTATCCATTGACTTTACATAGTCAATTATGATAATTCCATTAGAGAGTAGTTCTCTAACGATATTATGTCGACATCATATATGATGAGACCTTCCGTTATACATCACTCTACATGCCCAAGCTAGTGTATGCATACATGAGCTAAAGGTTTGGGCCAAAAATATTTCAAGAAATTTCGGAGTCATTCAACTTCTTCACCGGTCTTATTTAGAGAGATAAACTCAGATTTCATAGTAAAGGGAGCGATACATTTATGTTTCAAAGATTTTCAAGAGACTGCTCCTCCACCAAGAGTAAATACATATCCACTCATGGATTTTATTTCATTTGACCTGGTGAATCAATTTGCATCACTATATTCTTCCGATACTGTTGAATACTAGTTATAATGCAAAGCAATAGTTTGTTAAGTATTATTTATTATTTTTTTAAAAACAAATACTCAAAACTCTTTCCATTTTCATCCAATGAGTTTGATTAAGATTACTTGTGAACCGCCTCAGTTTACTAATAGCACATGCTATATTTGATCGCGTACATTTAATGACATATATCATACTTCTCAATAATCTAGCATAATTCAGTTGTGAGTCACCTTTTCCTTCATTCTTTTGAAGTACAAAGCTCACATTTATTGGAGTCTAGTCAATATTGAAATCCAACTACTTAAACTTTACAAGTACCTTTTCAATCACATCAGTAACTTTAATTTCTTTCATATTGAAGTTACTTTCTAGCATATGCTTAGTAGAATTTATGTCATATGTGTATCTTTTGATGATCAACATGTCATCAACATAAAAACAAATAATGACCTTGTGATTTGGAATGTCTTTAATGTAAATCATTTATCACATTCATTAATCTAGAATTCATTTGTCAATGTAGTTTGATCAAACTTCGCATGTCATTATTTGAACGCTTGTTTTTAGTCCATAAAGTGACTTAATAAGTTTACACATTTTTTTTTGCCACTAAGTCCTAGGTTGTTCCATGTAATTTCTTCCTCAAAAAAATATATTATTACATCCATTTTGACATATTCGCAACTAGCGCAATTAACATCTGAATTGATGTAATCTTAGTTAGAGGCTATTATATGTCAAAATAATCAAGAATTTGTCATTGTCTAAAGCCTATGACAACAAATCTTTCTTTGTATTTGTCAATAGTTTCATCAATTTTTTTTTTCTTATGTAGATCCACTTTGAACCCAAAAGTTTATTTCCTGCAGGAAGATGACCAACTCTCAAGTATGGTTACTCAAGATTGAATCTATCTTACTATTAATAGACTGTTTCCAAAAAGGATGAGTCCACAAAATACATATCTTTTTCGACTATATGGACTCATTTTCAAGAAGAAATATTACAAAATAAAACCTGGAGGAAGTAATTTGTCCATTGATATTTACTACGCCTCTAAATCTCCTTATTATGTACATTCTCCTTTGGTTCTTTCCAAGGTCGTTTAGACCCTTTGCATGACTATCCGGTTGTTCGGACTTATGAACCATTAATCAACATGCTTTACTATTTGTAGCATATTCAATGAACATACAATCCACAGTCTTAGGTCCTATTTTGACCTGTTTGGGAATAGTTCCCACATTTCCATTTCTCATATGGAATAAACTGTATTTAAAATTGTTAGATCAATACCTTTTAAGAGTTATTGCTTGTATATACTCTAAGAGACGACAAATAATTTTCTATCAGGATACAACAATGTCTGATAAAACTTTTTGTTGCTCCCTTACTTAACAAACAAAAGTTTTCTATTTGTTGCTCCCTTTAATAATTGATAAACTTAGATCAATACCTTTTAAGAGTTGTTGCTTGTATATACTCTAAGAGACGACAAATAATTTTCTATCAGGATACAACAATGTCTGATAAAACTTTTTGTTGCTCCCTTACTTAACAAACAAAAGTTTTCTATTTGTTGCTCCCTTTAATAATTGATAAACTTTCTGTTTCTCTCTTTCTGAACATATAAAAAAAATTGTTTTCTTTTGCTATAATGATAGCATCCCCCCACAAGTTTTATGGTAAACCTGAACTTATAAATAGGAGATTCAACATTTTCTTTAAAGTTCGGTTTTTTTTTCCTTGTCAACAACTTCATTGAGGTGAGTATCTGCAGTAATTTAATGGATGATTCCATTTTCCAAATTTATTTCTGCAAAAGAATATTCATATTCTCTACATCTATCACTTCTAATCATGAAATTTTTTTTATCCAACCTATTTTCAACTTTAGTTTTATATTATCTATATGTTTCTATTGCTTTATCCGTATATTTCAGCAAATAGACATAACAATATATAGTGTAATTGTCAATAAAATCTATGAAATATTTTTTTCCACCACGAGATGGTGTTAACATCATATCACATATGTCAGTGTTAACAAATTCTAAGGTATTCTAATTCATTTCAACAACACATACTTGACATTGATTTATTGCACTAGAAGTTAGGCAAAACTTCTAAGTTGATCAGTTTTTGCAAGGTTTTGTAATTGACATGGCTCAATAATTTATGTCACAAAAAATTTGAGTCAAGAAAGTAAGAACAAACAAAAATACTAAGTTTGAAAAGACCTTCTGTGAGGTAACCTTTTCCCACAAATATTTTGTTCTTTAATTTTCTTTTGATTTTTATAATTTTCTCAAATACGGACATTGTTTTACAGTCTTAAACCTTGTCATATGTCCTTTTCAGAAGGAACTTTCCACAACATTTAATTTGTTATAGAATTACCCATGACCATAGTCTCATTGGTCCAATAAGGGCAACATGACCCAAAAGTTTGTTTTACAACAGAAACATAACATGTCACTCTTCACCAATGTTCATGTCTATAAAAAAAAATATTTTAATAGACATATTTTTCATGAAAAATCAAAATATTTTAAGTGAAACTTTTTTATCAGAGAATACAATTATTTTGAACGAGTAATATAATTTTGTGATTTTATACTAGTCATATCATATACTAGTAAAGAGAGACTCAACGACCACAATATCAAATATACTCCAAGAATTTTTTGGGTCTAACATAATACAAAGATGTCATCAAATTTCATATCTTGTACTTTCAAATTTAAATTAGATAGTAAGTCTAATTTTGTCTTTAACACAAGTAAAGAACCCCCACATTTTAAGTATGTTCTCAAAAATATTTTTCAAATATTTGAAATTATTTTTGACATTTTTTTTTCATGCTTTCAAATTGTATACCATCAAATACACATTGACAACACGAAACCTTCTTTTGGAGATTTAATCCATATAAACACCAAAATCACTAATTTTATGTTACTAGTGTTTTTTTTTCCATATTCCACAACTAGACAGAACACTTAGTATTTAGAATACTAACAATAAGGATTTAATCTTTATACAACTTGTTTCTAGTTTAATGATTAAGTTTTTATATTCTTCTAACCGTTAACCGAATGAACCTTGAATTCTGATGAAGTTTTTATATTCTTCGAATCAGTTTCACATTCAGACAGAGTAGTAAACCAAAAAGGTTTTAATCTCCAGAAACCTCAAATACAACACTGATTCTAGCTAACGATGAAGATTTATGTTTTTCCAATTCATTTAGCCTTAATATTCGTGACGAAGATTTTCTACTCTTCAAGTCAGGATATTCATTGACATAGAGTATCTAACAATTGGCGAAGTTTGTATATTCTTCAAACTATTGCACAATCTGATTTGTTCATGAAGTTTTTATATTCTTCAAACCAAAGGAGTTAAGAAAAATCAGAAGATTTTAGTCTCCAAAATTCAAACGCAATCAATTTTTTCATGGAGTATAAAACTACAAAAAAAAAATTCCCCCCATCTTAACATAATACATATTAGTAATAATCATCACATAATGACCATCTATCCTAAAATTTATGAGATAAATATCAGAAGTTATAAAGGATAGGGTAAAAAAAAATCAAGTGAAATAAAAATAGAACTTGATTTTTACTCTTATTGAATCATATTTTATCTGTCAGCAATGATTCCATGCAGGTCACTTACCTTGCTATTTTTTTCTCTCAGTTTCCATCATATTCTTATTTTTCTCAAGAAGACACTTAATTTCAACAAGAAACTAAAATCAGGTTCAAATATTTGAACATTTTCTTCTTCTCATAATTATGTAAAACCAAGAACATAATATTTTTTTTTAAAGTGCATATCTTAACCTTTATGCACAAAATAACTTTTCTTATTGAAAATAAAACTAAAGGGGTGCAATGCTTGAATGCACATGGGAAGAATATAAGATTAATCTTACCCATCAAAGAAAAACTTACTACATATTATATTCTCGAACACATTAAAGTAGTACTAATTCATCTCAAATCCCTTTTATCATACGATAAAATAACTTTTTTCTTCTTCTTCTTCTTTCCACCAAAAAGAACAAAGAAAATAGAAGTAATTTCCTTACCACAGAAAATACCATCAATTTAAATTTCTTAAGCTTGTTGCCTCCTATATTCAAATTAGCAAACCTGAAGAAATAAAAGATGAAAAGAAAAACACAAAGAACTATCCGAGTCCATAAAATCAACTGTGTCCTTAAGAAATTTAATCCCCTCAAGTACCCGAGGTTACAGATTAATTCTTCCCAAGATAAAACGGATTAACCATTAAAGAAGAGCGGGTACCTCAAACTTCAATAATTTCAACGAACTCAAAATGACAGCAACGAATCACACATACAAACACGATCGATCGATTTTGTTTTGTAAGAAATGTATGCAAAAGAAGGGAAGAATTCAATGCTGAAAAATGAGAGACAATCTCTCTATTTATAGCAAACAAAGGGTAAAAGTCACAACTCATAGGAAAAAAGACAACCTTCCACAAAGGTCACAACACTTTGGAAAAGACACAACCTTTCAAACGGTTACAACACTTTGGAAAGGGCACAACCTTTCATAAATGTCACAACCCTCTGACAAAGTGACAACCATTCAGGAGAGTCACAACCCTTCGTTTCATGTTCATACCTTTAAAACCAACAAAAGTTATACATGTCAATTCCTTAAAAATAACTAGTTAATCAGTAGAATACACACAAGAAAATATAGTAGAACTAGGAAGTTATATATATATATATATATATAAAAGCTTATGGAAATAGAAAGGTTATTTAGTAACGTATGAAATTGCAAAGTATACCTAATATTAGTTAGCCCATGCTGAAAAGTGGATATTTTTAAACTTGAAACTTTTACCGTAAGAGTGACATTTTCTCAATTAGTGAGCTAAAAGAGTGATTAGCCCTATCGTATTTATTTTACTACCTAGTTGATTGATTAGGATGTCATAGAAATTGTTAAATTGTAAAATATATTACTTCAAAGAGGTTAAAAATGGTTATCCCACACTATATAACTATATGATTGAGATGTCATAAAAATAAACTAAAATAATAAATTATATTACTAAAAGAATTTAAAAGTAGTTAGCCCATGCTATTTCACAGTAAATTGTATCATTTAAAAAAAACTTAAAAGTGGTTATTTTGTGCTATTTTTTAATATAGTTTACTTCTCAATATCTCATAAAAGAGGTTAAAAGTATAATTACTCACTCCATTTCACTGCATTATTGATGGTGTAATAATTTAATGTCATAAAAATAGGCTACAATTGTAAAATTCCATACCATAAAAGAAGTTCAAAGTTAGAATCATAATGTTACTTTAAAAGGCTTATACTCGATAGGCTTACTTTCTTCCGCAACTATCTTTTCAAAATTCTCCAGCTAAGTTGAGCAAATGGGCCCAATTAAAGAACTAGGCTCACCTTTTAAAGGAGGCCATTTGGCCCCGTCATAATATGAATACCACTACTATATGAAGAAACAATATAGCCAATAAATAAACCCTAGTGATAATTGTTTCAGCGACAGCAATCCGATCGGGTGACCCCTCAAACAAACCCAAATCCTTTTTATTTATTCATCTTCTTCAAATTCAGTTCATACCGATGAAAAATTGATATTTTTTTTCCTCAATATCATCGGATTTGATTGTTGGATGATTAGGTGAAGTCAACTTTTCTGTAATATTTTTTTCCATTGAAATTTCACCAAAACCTCAAAAACAGAGGGAAATGAAACGACTAATTTTTGGAAGATTTTTTTAAAAGGGATGTGCTTTGAAATGATGAGAAAAACAACAGTAACAAAAAAAAAAAGGGGGGGGGGGTTCTTTGGACATGAAATCAAGAAAAAACATTTAATCTTGTGTATGTTTTGATTCGTAACGCTTTGAATTTCGAAGGAATTTGGAGATTTTGAGAGGATATACTTTTTGCTTGATAGTGATTGCAGATGCTTTTGACAGCTAGGATGATTTTTAAATGGGAGGGAGATATATATAGGGGTGGGGGTGGGGGGACTATAAAAGTGAATTTGGGAACAAGAAGTGATGAAATTTAGTGTGATTGTCTTACTTAGTAGGTTATCTGTATTCAATGATATAACAAACACTTAACTATTGATAATTATTTCATAAAGTCATTTTTTTCTTTATTGTTAACTAATTTCAGGACACGTGCATTGCACGTGTTTCCCATGCTAATTTTTAAGTATCCGTTAGAACAATTAGAATTCTACGTGTACATGCATGTAGTGAATAATAAAATGCAGAAATTACAAATAAACTTTTAAAATTGTGACAAGAAACATCAAATGAGAGATCTTATTTTAATGTTTAAAATTTATTTTAAGCAACAAATAGTAAATTTAGAACTTTAGATAGTAATTATCCAATTTGCATTATAGTCACAAAAGATTAGTTTTAGCCTTAATAAAATACACTTGGGACTATAAAAAATTTGCAGAAAATCAAATTAAAGAAAATTAATAGAGAGAAAACATATTCAAAAAATAAACAAAGGAAAAAACATGCAACAACATACACATCCTTTTTATGACATTAATCATAACAATATGTATATGGAAAAGAAATATAGATTCACTACATATTTTTTCGAGTTTTTGTTGCACTTCCCCCACAAGCAAATATAATTCAAAAGTCATCTTCATTTAACTAAAGTATAAATCAAATAGAACAAAATGATATAAGCGGAACACTATTTAAAATATAGAATTAAAAGAATAATGGGTCCTCATGAAACCAATAAAGATGAATTTATATGGATAAAAATAGAGTAATTTGATAGTATAAGTTACGAAAGATGAATACATTATTCGTTATCACGTTGAAAAGATAGAATACAATGATTGTAATTATTATTCAAAATAGCAAATAAACATGCACCAAGTAGTTTGTCTACATTATTATCGGTGAAACATTGAAAGATCCTTCCATCTTTCTATCAGCGTTCCTTCAATAAAATGAAGGAATAATTACACTTAGAAATTAAAATGATCATTCAATATTTTGTGGGCATTATGGTTGTTATATATTGATTTAACTCAATGATCACATACTAAAATGATTTACTTTTTAGTATAAAGAAAGAGATTTTAAAAATGGAACTAATTTAGTCTTTAAAGAGTAGAAATGCCCGAATATTGTTTTATGAATATTTTGTCTTTCAACTATTTACTTAACATTTTTAGATTTTTAATATTTAGTGTAGCATATAGAATGATTACTATTTAATGTTTACTTAAGTAAATGTTTTATTATATTTTGATTTAACAATAGGAATAAAATGATAATCCAACCTTATACTCTACTGTTTAAAACTCTTTTTACCCTTCAACCCGGAAACAACCTTGGCAGGAAGAAAAGGGACAAATACAATGAAAACTTAATCAAACTTATCACATAATGTAATATAGCACAAAAAAGATTGAAGAGAGGACACCATATCATAAAGAAAATTATGCATTAGAATTGTATCATAGCAAAAAAGGACATACACAATGAAATTCATTTTATACAATGACAAACAATCAAAAAAATATATATAAAAAAATATTATGAACAACACAACCCCAAATTATAGTCACCTTAATATTTTTTCTATTAATATACCAACATATTATCTAAATATAACAATCAAATCACTAAATATAGAAGGTAGAACTATATACATAACAAAGATAAAACGGAAATTAACAAGGAAAAAATTGATAGCTAAAATTGTGGCTTACTCTTTCAATAAATTTATCATACGTCCATCTAAATGTAAAAAATAACACTTTCAAATGTATTAGAATATTTCAATGCCTTCATATAGTTTCATGCAATAGAGAAGACCAAGAAATTTTCACTCCACGAAAAAAGGTTGGAATATGAATTCTTGTACTTTTGACTGCTATTGATTTGTGTTGTTATTTTCTTTCTACATGTCTTAAATATCTATAGATTTAAAATAATATATTGAAGTTGAAACTTAATTCAAGTTAATTAGAAAGGTTCAAAATTAAGTTAAGTAGTGTGTAATTACATGTAAGTTAAGTACTATGTTAAGCATTAAAAGTTGAAAAAACCTTTCAACTTCATCAATTAAGTGATGCATGAAAAAATAGGAGTAATAGAAAGACATTGAAAAATCTGATCATTTGCCTTACGTAATTGAAAGACATTGACTACATAAAATTAAAACTTTCTCCCTAGCTTTAAATACTGTAGAAAATTACATAGAAGGATATAGTATAATTTTTATCTAATTTTTATTTAATTAGATAAAAATTAGTTAGATTTTTATAAAATTTTAATTTATTGTGGGGGTAAAATAGAAATCCAACTTTGAATTTAAGATCTTCCCACTTATAGTAATATATGATATGATATGATGAAATGATTAGAAGGTAACTTAACTTTATTTTACCTTTTCAAAAATCACCATATTAAATATTTTAACATGAAAATTTAGTCCATACAAAGTTTTGTTTCCAATCTACACTACAGTAATCAATTATAAATTAAACTTATTTTCTCAAAAAATTATGAGGGAAATTGTAATTTTTGCTCTCGACAAATGCTCCTACATACTTATAATTATTTAATGTAAGTATCAGTGAAAATATTTGCAATATATATTTAAATATTTGGAAAAATTTAACACATGTATTGCTTCTTAACTACTTATCTTTTTTGCAATGTAGAAAACTAATTTCATATAACACAGTATATTCAAATAATCTATTTTGTTGATGCATTTATGTGAATAAATATGAGTTATTATTTCTTTCTATTCATAAAAATAAATACCTAGTCTAATAAAATTTACAAGTTATTGCATGTTTTTTTTTGTTATGGTTAGGGTAGCATAGTAGTTTATTGAAACATGGATTATAAAAGAAAGAAAGTTCGTGTAAACAAAATAAAATGACATGTCATATTTTATTGATAAAATATTTATAGTGTGAATTTAAAAGATATATAACAAATAAGAGTGACTTTTAAATTTTTTACAAATAAATATGATTGTTTGATAATTATCAATAGTTGAGTCACCTTTTGAGTCTTTATCTCCTAACTCTTCCTCCTCATACTCCCCTCCTCAACACACACAATATACATTTTTTGCCTTTACCACGTGATCTATGATTTTATTGAATCTACGACAAAAGATTTTCTAGATGTTTGATTATTAAAGAATAAAATATAATTAAAAAGTAGGTTGTACTAATTTTTTAAAAATTTACACCTAAATTAACCAGAATGATAAGTACACCTCCTAAAATATAGTATAGAAATGATAAAAAGACGATATATCTTAAGGGGAAAAAAGCACAGATATAGTAAGATTTCATAAATTCTAGATTTTTCATTGAAACCTGTCAACTTTAGTACAAGTAGACTGACATTGAGGCAATAATTCCCCTCTTCTTGAAAACAATTCGTTCTCAAATTTAAATCTATTTAAATCAATTGTAACACCCTAAAATGAACTAAGGTGAACTAGAGCTTCGTGAATATTTCTTGAGTTAATTTTATGTTAAAATGAGTTATAATGATGTCCTTAGGCAGTGTGTGAACTTTGGAGGCCAAACTCCCAATAACGTCCATGACGTTCGGAAGGTGAACCTTAGAAAGTGCTTGTGTGTTCTCATATGTTTGAGTGAGGTTTACGTGTTCATTTTGTTTGAAATTGGTGTGAGATGTTCCTAATACCTATATGACTATGTATAGGGGTTTAACGTCCAGGTACAACCCCACCTAGGACCCACGAGGGGCCTTAGAAGAGGACCCCATCTCTTGGCAAGAAGCTGCGAAGCAGTGACCAAACGACGACCACAAGGGATGGTCCGTTTATCAACAAATAGTCCGTCGACTGGACCTGTAAGGCAAGCAAGCCTGCACAGGATAAACTCCCAACCAACAAACCACCATTAACGGGTTGTTGATGGACAAACGGTCCGTTGGTTGGAGCCATCTGTGAAACTGCCCAAAAAGCGGTCACATTCATGTGTTGACTTGGGGTGTTTGGTAAATTCACCCCAAATCTTTTAGTAACCTAGGGTGATATTTTTGGGGTCTTTTAGGTATATTAAAGTGTTTTAAACCCTAAGACCTAATTTTATACTTCATTTCCTAAAACCCAAAATCCCTCTCTAATAAAAAAACTCTCTGAAGACTCCATAGAAGCTAGAAGTCAAGAAAGAGCTAGGAGGGCTGTTGGTGGTCGATTTCTTCATCAAAATCAGTGGGGTTTCTTATATTCGAGGTATGGTAGTCATCCTTCAACTCTCTTCCACTCAAGGAGTCCTTTCTAATAGATTTTCAAAAGGGGTTTTCAACCCTAACTTCTTCTATCTTTAACTCTAAATATGGGTCATGCATGAAAATGTTTCATATGATTCAAATATGATGTTTCTAATGTTAGTTGGTGATTTTAATGCTAAAACTTCAATGAAGACATGTTAAAGCTTTTTATCAAATTTTGGCTTAAGGATTGTGTTAAATGAGCATGGTTTTGTAGTCTTTGAGCTTTGGTTCCCTTGCGTTAATATTGTTGTTTAGCTACTTCCCTAAGGGATAATTTTATGATGAATTGTTGAGTAAATTGTGAATAGGTGTGAAATCTTTGTAAGAATGGTAAGTTGGTTTCATCGTTAACTCTCTTTATGAAATGCTCTTGAGTGGTATGGTCCACCTTATTGGTGGCGGTGTTTACTTGATGAATTGGATATACTTGGTGTGTATTGTAAGTGTGGCTTTGAAGGCCTAATGTGTGAAATGAAGTGATAATGAAGATGGTTTTTGTAATGTGTATTATGAAGCTTGAAATGCATGTTTTGCTTAGATTATGCCTAAATGAAGTAAGTGTATATGTTGAGCATATTAGAGTGTGTAATGTGATGAATGAAGGTCTAAGCTTGTATAGAATTGAATGTAAATGAACTGATGCTTATGTGCAAGGTGTGTTCACACGTACACACACTTTGAATGAATGTATGAATGAAGTTAAAGAATGTGAATGAAAAGGGGAGTTTTGGGGTGAACACTCTTCGTGAGTTGAGATGAAGTGTTACCTCACTGTCTTCCAAGAGCTTTCTAAGATAAGTTGGAGGACGGATACTCTTACTGAGTTGAGATGTGGTGTCCAAAAGTTAATCTTGACCTTTGGTAATGAATGTTGAGAATCTGTGAGGGGTTATGCTTAGCACCGATAGTATATGAAGAAAGGGGTGGTTACACTTCGTGAGTTGAGAAGTTGTATTCCAATGTACCTCCTGAGATGATTACTCCTCGTGAGAAGAGAGTGAGTAACTTAGTAGCAATATCCTTATCCCTTAACTATGCGCTCGCTTAGGTGTAGCTATTGGGAAAGCCATGTAAAAGCTAAAAGAAAATACCTTACTCTAGGCAAGTGAGAGGACCCTTCTCCGAAAAGGGAAGTATCGGGATTCCATGTTTAGCTCTCTGGTCTACGTCGGTTAAGCTAACCCCCACAAAAGTAATGACAATACTAAGTCTTCTAAAAGAGTGAACTACTTAGGGTAGGTAGTGGAATGGGACACTATCTATCTATTGCACTAGGTAGGCATTCCGAAAGGGAAGTCTTGCTGTGTCTTATATGAATTTAATGTACTAAGTCAATGTACTACTTAGGGTAGGTGGTGGAATGGGATGCCATCTATCCATTGCACTAAGTAGGCATTGCGAAAGGGAAGTCTTGGTGTGTCTTATATGAATTGAATGAGCTAAGTCTTCTAAAAGAGTACTTAGGGTAGGTGGTGGAATGGGACGCCATCTACTCTTTGCACTAAGTAGGCATTCCGAAAGGGAAGTCTTGGTGTGTTTTTTGAGTGTTCTTCTAATGTTTTGTCATTGAGTGGGGACTTGTTCTCCCGAGGCGAGTAAGGCTAGACGGTGTAGTCTTGGGGATCACGTAGGTGTGTATTGAAGAAGGTGTATGTGCGTTTCCTTCATGTATTACCTTGGTGAGTCTTAGGATAACCTTAGCTAGGGAAACTTCTACGGAAATGAGTTTACTTCCTCTTGGCTTAACTTTGGGAGTTCACTGTTTGGGATTTAGATAGTTTACTGTAATGCTAAAAATGAACTCACTGTAACATTTTGGTAACTTACTGTAAAATGGTTCCTTTTGCTAAAATTATGGAAATCCGTCTCTAAGTGTTAAATGATGATCTATATATTGTTTTACTTCTATATTCATGAATGTTTTACTTAATTGGCATGAAAATGTATTTTTCATTAAATGACCCTTTTTGCATGTTTTGCATATGCCATACTTAATACATTGTCTTGTACTAACCCCATACTTTTCTATACTTAATAAGTATAGGTTTAGAAGAAAGGAGAAGTCTAGAAGGCGAAGCTTGGGAATTCTACTCTCTCAAGACTTGGTTTGTCCTCATATATTTGAGGACATAGTCTATATTTCTTGGTTTTTTTATTAAGACTTATTATGTATTTCTTTCAAATGTAAAGGGTCGTGTTCCTAAGATATTATGTCGTGTCTTTAAGTTGGCTTGTGACGATGAGATTTTCTTAGTATTTATGAAAGAATTCCTTTTTATATTAAATGTCATTAAAAGTTTTAATTCCGCACTACTTTCCATGTCTTATGCAATGAATGATAGCTAAAGGGCTTGTACAAGACCCCAAAGGGTCAAGTACGCCTAGTGACAATCCAAGGGTTCTCCCTAACTTCTAGGGGGTACTTGCGGGTCATGAAAAACTTGGTATCAGAGCATAAGGTTATGGGAAATAGTTTAGGGTCTAAAAGTCTCTCCAGCCACGTCTAGTAGAGTCTTTGTCATTTGTGTGAGTAGCGACACATCCATGGACAAGAGGCTATAGGACGATAGAGTTTCACTTTCTTCATTACTCTTGTATCGTGCCAAAGAACTTAACTCCATACGATCTCTCTCTTCTTCTCCTTTGTCCGGTGGTTTTATAGGTGTGATTTCTTGGAAAGGGAGATATTTCTAAGTTTGAGGGAGACAAAAGGTGAGTTTTGATGTTATGATGGTTTTGTGGCTAGAAGAGTAAATGTGAAGGTGAGTTTTAAAAAAAATTGTGATGTGATGCCATTTATGGCTATGTGTAATTTTTGAGATTGAGAGTGTTATGATGAGAAACTTTATGGTGATGTAGTTCTAATCATGGTAAGAGTTATAATGATTTAATGAAGTGCCTTTGAGAGGAAATGAGTTACTTTGTGATTATGTTCAATGGTGGTAGAAAGCTTTAAGGTGTAAATTTGAGGAATGTTGAGAGAATGTGGAGATTTTTAGGAGTTGAGGGCAACCCTCTTGTGTGGTTAATGTTTTATAGTTGTTCTTCTGATTGAGTTGAAGTTCTTGTGTAGGTTTACTCTATGGAGGAATTGTGATATGATTACCTAGTAAGGGAGTTGTGGAGTTATGCTAGCAAAATGGTGGAATCTATATGGTAAGATTGTTGGTTTCCAAATGAACCTACCTTAACTAGTGGAAAGGAAAGAGGGAGTTATGTTCCATGAGATTGAGTTAAGTGGTGCCTAAGAGTTGAATGAGGTTATGTTTAAGTGAGTTTTGTCTAATCTTGAACCCTAAGAGGAGGGTGTTATGCTTGACTAGTAGGGTTGATGTTTAGTCTTGATGATCATGTGTTAAGAGTAGTATGAGTTCCTACCTTGTGAGAGGCATAATGGTACTTTAAAGTATGAGGCCTTGTAGATGGCTTTACCCTAAGTGGGGGAGAATGAGTTGAGTAGAAAGGTAGTTGATATCCTTATCTTTTCTTCTATCCTTATTAAATCTTGAGACCAAAATCCTTGGTAGTTTGGTAATGATTAAGAGTCTTGCATATTAGTATGAGTTGCATTTATCTCTATGTTATGAGTTCCTGTGATGGTATAAGGTTTTGCATGCTCTTGATGATATCGTGCTTACATTGGGAGAATTGGTAGTCAACCTATATTTCTCATGATAAGTCGTAGCTAATGATATTGCTTAATTGCTTCAAATTACATCATAGAGACAACATCATACTAAATCACGTTATAACATGATAACACACTTTTGAAGCAATTAAGCAATATCATTAACTACACCTTAACATGAGAATTATCGGTTGACTACAAATTCTCCCAATGTAAACATGATATCATCAAGAGCATACGAAACCTTATACTATCAAAGACACTTATATCATAAAGAGAAATGCAACAATACTAACATGAAAGACTCTTAACCATTACCAAACTACCAAGGATCTTGGTTTCAAGCTTGAATAAGGATAGAAGGAAAGATAAGGATACCAACTACCTTTCCACTCAACTCATTCTCCCCCACTTAGGGTAAAGCCATCTTCAAGGTCTCATCCTTCAAAGTACCACTATGCCTCTCACAAGGAAGGAATTCACACTACCCTCAACTCATGCACATCAAGGCTAAACATCAACCTTACAAGTCAAGCATAACACTCTCCTCTTAGGATTCAAGCTTAGACAAACTTTCTTAAACATAACCTCATTGAACTCTTAGGCGCCTCATAGCTCAACGTCATGCTATGAAAACTCCTTCTTTCTCACAACATACCACATTTTTTCAACACTCCTCAAATTTAGACCTTAACTTTTCTACTATCATCATACACAACTATAAGATATCTCATTTTCCACAAAAAGGACTTCATTTAACCATTCTAACTCTTACCATTCTTAGAAATACATCACCATACAATTTCACATCATAGTACTTCCAACCTCATAAGTCACACGCCATAAATGGCATCATATCACAATCCCCAATACTAACCTTCACATCTACTCTTCTAGCCACAAAACCATCATAAGCATTAAAACTCACCTTTTTCTCTCCTTCAAACTTAGAAACATCTCCCTTTCCAAGCAATCACACCTAGAAAACCACCGTACAAAGGAGAAGAAGAGAGAGATCTCATGGAGTTAAGTTCTATGACATGATACAAGAGTAATGAAGAAAGTGAAACTCTATCGTCCTATATACTCTCATCGATGGATGTATCGCGACTCACACAAATGAACAAGACTCTACTAGACATGGCTTGTGAGAGTTTAGACCCTATACTGTTTCCCATAAACTTATGCTCTGATACCAAGTCTGTCACGACCCGCAAGTACCACCTAGAAGTTAGGATGAACTCTTGGATCGGAACAAGGCGTACTTGACCCTTAGGGGTCTTGTACAAGCCCTTTAACTATCATTCATTGCATAAGACATGAAAAGTAGTGCGGAGTTAAAAAATTTCACGACATTTAATATAAAAAGGAATTCTTTCATAAATACTAAGAAAAGTTCATCGTCACAAGCCAACTTAAAGACACGACATAATATCTTATGGACACGGACCTTTACATTGAAGAAATTACATAATAAGTCTTTACATAAAGAAACTAAGAGAAATAGGAACTATGCCCTCGGATATATGAGGACATACTTTGTCTTGAGAGAATCTTTCCCAAGCTTTGCCTTCTAGACTTCAACCTTGCTTCCAAAACCTATACTAATAGAGTATAGAAAAGTATGGGTTAGTACAAATAATGTACTAAGTATGGAATATGAAAAAACATGCAAAAAGGGAAATTTAGTATAAATACATTTTCACACAAACACTTTCTAAGGCACACCTTCCGAACGTCATAAACGTTCTTGGATGTTTGACCTCCACACTTAACAAAACTTCACACATTGCCTAAGGACATCATTATAACTCAATTTAACACAAAACTAACTCAAGAAACATTCATGATGCTCTAGTTCACCTTAGTTCATTTTAGGGTGTTACAATATAAAATAGAAAACTCTCCTTCTTATATAAACACAACTAACTTGTAACACCCCCAAATCTAGAAGGTTAAACTAGGTCTAAGTGTCTGGGTTACAAACAAGAAATGAAAGAGGGAGTATGTCACAACCTGGGAGCACCCCCTAGAAGTAACATGGCGTACTTGACCTCTCGGAGGTCTTGTACAAGTCCATAAACATCATTCATCGCATTTTCAATGGTTAATTTAGCGGAAAGTTTAAAACTTTCATAGCACATCATATGCTAGAATCATCACATCATATATATATATATATATATATATATATATATATATATATATATATATATATATATATATATATATATATATATATATATATATATATATATATATATATATATATATATATATATATATATATATATATATATATATATATATAAGTCATAATACATAGTAAGACTCTAAGTCTCTTTTGTCATCTTAGACTCAACATCAATAGGATAGAATAGGGACACGACCTTTATGAATATATAACAATAACTAAACTATTACATGACTTTAAATAAGAAATTTGACATCGGCATTCCTTGAATCTTAAGGACTTCTTTTTCTTGATCTTGAGAAATATCTATAAAGTCCTTCACTTTAGAGACATACTTTAAGAATCCATAACCTACTCTTTGTGTAAAAAGGTGAAGAAGAATGGTATTAATACAAGAATGCACTAAGTATGACAACCATGCAAAAACATGCATTTAAAGAGGACATTTTCTTGGAAAACCATGCATCATGTCTTTTTATAAAACTTCTTAAAACCTTTATACAATAAGTATACCATAGCTCATATACTTCACATAGGCATAAATACTATTCATAACATCACGTATAACTATATAATTCATTTAAAGCTTATTTATGATTACATAACATAATCTTCCTTTTACAGTAAGTCTTTTACCCCCAAGTAACCCTCTAGTAATACTTGGTGCAATGCATGAATAGTGTCCCATTCCATTACCCACATCAAGAATCACCTTAAGGTCACCAAGATGAACATTCATACAACCTTCATTAACTTAAACCCATACTTTCACATAAGCAACACATATCATGAAACACATACTTTACATATGACCCAACATACTTCAAGAACCACATATAAGACTCATTTAAAGACCATATGCAAGACAAGACTTCCTACATCATCATAGTAAGGAAATAGCCAACATATACATACTTGGACTTCATTTCATAAAGACATCATAAGACCTTACTCATAATCCCAATCTAAGCCTACTAGTGCAATGTACATGTGAAGTCCCATAACCTCACCTACACTAAGCAACTTTCCTTAGGTTATCCTAGTTGTGGTTCATTACTTTACTTCCATTGTTCATTTTAATTTAGGGAAATCCTAGCCTTAACCGACATTAAAACCATGTGAGCTAAAAATGGAATCCAGTTTCATGGAACCCCACACTGAAAGGAGGTGCTATACTTGCCAAGGTAGAACATTAACATCATGCGATCGTATTAGGTGGATCCACTTCCTAGGTCCTATGGGGGCAACATAGTTAAGTAACTAGGAGATATATATTGAAACTCTCTTTATGCACTTAAGCATTATAGTTTCCACCTCATGAGAAATCATGGGTGAATCTCCCTCCAAGGGAAGTCAACACCTCATGTGGAACCATAGGTGAATCTTCCTCCAAGGGAGGTCAACACCTTATGAGAAACTAATGGTGAACAAGCCTTCCTCATTAGGAAGGGGCACCTCTCATTTTGCAAGTTCACTCGGTGCTAAGCTAAGTTTCCTTTATTGAAAAACCTTTATTAATATTATTATCATAAATAGGATTTTGGAGTATTAACCCCCCCCCCCCATATGCCTAGCTCATAGATTATAGATGAGAATTGTCCTTTCATCAACCTAAATCATGTTAGAAAACCTTTCACATGGACATAGCATATTCAAACATAGTTTAGATTAGAGTACAATTGAGAAAACCTTTCAAAAGACCCTTCTTTACTAGATTATCATACATGCTTTATTAATGCATTCGTTTATGTGTGTGTACATGTTCATATATGAGGAAACCTTTCACATACAACATTTCGACACTACACATATGCACACTTCATCATATCATACACTTAAAATCATAGCATATACTTTCATGTTCATAGCCTAATCATGCATTCATATTGATATACATAGAGTAATAACCCTAGGAACTATTCTATAAAGGTAGACATGTGAAATGTCTAGTAAAAGGCCCATACCCTTATCTATACTAGTTCACCTATCATGTCATCCTGGTTAACATACATATTCATACCCTCATGGACATATACTTTACATGCATAGTAGTAGACATTAGTGCATATCTGAATCATCCTTTCATTAGACACCATAAATCTATCCTACACATAAGCATGCATGAGGTGTGTGTACATTGGAAAACATGATCACATAATGTCACTTAACATATTGGTGAGGCAGACACCCTCCAAGGATCACAATACACATTCATGCATAGAACACACCACTTTAAAGCATAGGAGACAAGACATCTTCAACATTGCATTCAAGACCCCTAACATTAGCAAAGATCACACATTCATATAGGGATACATAGATATGGGGTCATTCACAATTAGAACTTAATCATTGGTAACAAATAGACCATACCTAACCCTAATAACTTCATTCAAATGAAGAAGACACCATCAAAACCTAGCACATGATACTAGATTGAAAGACTAGGCATATACTTCACATTGTGTGATCATCATAACCACACTTCATAATTCATAAAATTTCCTTCAAGGCCATAATATGCACATATAGAGATTGACAAGAAAGTAAACACCGCCACCATAAGTGGACATACCACACAATCGCGACCAATTCAACTATCAATTCTATAAAAAAGTAGAGGAATAGGGCAATCTTACCAATTCACCAAAACCTTGATCATCATTGATCAATTTACATACTTCATCAACAATTAATATACAAAACATTAGCTAAAGGTAAAATAAAATAAACAAAATCCATAATTCAATCATCATAGGTTCAAGATCACATTACCTACATTATAGTCAAAATTGAGAAATTTGGAGAAACATGGGTTCATCATGAAATTGGATTGAAATCAACATTATTAATAGTATCTAATCATAAATTCATCATAATCATGCTTTTGAAATCATTTTGAGAAAGAACCTATGGCTAGATTGAAAGATGGACAATTTGATCATGAAATCTCTTTGAAAACATTGGAAGGAACTCCTTAGATGAATGGATAACTAAGGATGAAGGATCACCATACCTAATAATATTAAAAATCCATGAAAACTTGATGAATAAACCATCACAATCCATCAACCAAGCTGTTCTTGAGCTTCATCGCCAATGGAGGTTTCTAGAGAGGTTTTGTTTTGAGAAAGAAGGGTGAAATTTGAAGAATGAATTAGAATAGGGGTTTTGATCTATTTAACTAACTTAATATTTCCTAAAATAGATAAAATAACTTTTAAGGGTCTATTTAGGATGTGGGGTGAATTTCCCATTCACCCCTTAAGTGGACAGTACGTTGCAGCAAAATTGCAGGCTCCCATCTACGTGTAGACTAACGGACAGTCGTTTGAATGACGGTGCCGTACTGCACGTTCGTAGATGGTAACTCAGTCTTCATTTTGGGGGATTAAGCACCCACAACTAAGTATGGATCAACGGCCCCCATTGACGGGGCGTAGACTAAGGCGCGGAACGTAGATGCATGGTCGTCGATTGACACTGCCAAAGCAGTGTCTAGGCAACATTTGGGTCCTCCTCAAGGACTCCTTGGGTGGTCCTTGGGGAGTCATGCCCAGACGTTTTGAACATAAATATGATTATAAACATGTTAAGGACCTTACCTATCAATTTGAGCATCAAAAAATAGTAGCTAAAGGTACAATAACATAAACAAAATCCGTAATACAATTATCATAGGTTCAAGATCACATTACCCACATTACAGTCTAAATTGAGAAATTGGGAGCAACATGGGTTCATCATGAAATTGGATTGAAATCAACATTATAAACAGTAGCTAATCATCAATTAATCATAATCATGCTTTTGAAATTATTTTGAGAAAGAACCCATGGCTATATTAAAAGATGGACAATTTGTTCATGAAATCACTTTGAAAACATTGGAAGGAATTCCTTAGATGAATGGATAACTAAGGATGAAGGATCACCATAACTCATTAGATGAAAAAGCGATGAACACTTGATGAATAAACCATCAAAATCGATCAACCAAGCTGTTCTTGAGCTTTATCTCCAATGGAGCTTTCTAGAGAGGTTTTGTTTTGAGAGGGAATGGTGAAATTTGAAAAATGAATTAGAATACGGGTTTTGAATTTTTTAACTAACTTAATATACCCTAAATTAGATAAAATAACTCACTAGGGTCTATTTAGTGCGTGGGGTGAATTTCCTATTCACCCCTTAAGTGGACAGTACGCTGCAGCAGAATTGCAGGCTCCCATTTATGTGCAGATTGATGGACCGTCGTTTGAACGAAGGTGCAGTACTGCACGTCCGTAGGTGGTGACTGAGACTTCATTTTGGGAGCTTAATCTCCCACAACTAAGTGTGTAGCAACGGCCCCCATTGACGGGGCGTAAAATGAGGTACAGGGCATAAATATATGGTCGTTGATTGACACTGCCAAGGTAGTGTCTAGGGGGCGTTTGGGTCCTCCTCAAGGACCCCTTGTGTGGTCTTTCGGGAGTCGTTCACGAACGTTTAGAACATATATATGATTATAAACATGTTAAGGACCTTCCCTATAAATTTGATCATCAAAAAACATGTAAAACATACTAAGGTACACTAGAACACACTAACACGTCTCAAGGCTAACTTTCGAACGTCTCAGACATTCTTGAACGTTTGACATCCAAATCACTCCAAATCAAGTATACATACTGAAAAACACTTAATTATCATATTATTAATCTTTTTAGGAACATGTGAGGCTCTAGAAGCCTTACTTTATTTTGAGATACCTTACGGAGTAAGCGTATAATACCTAGGAAATTATTGAAGGAAAAAATTTCCTTTCCAAGCCAAAATGGTGAGGGGTAGTGTGGTCATTAAATTTACTTGACGATCCTCCATGTGAAACCATAGACGCCTACTAAACTCTCCCATGGCTCAACACACTGGAAAATCAGGTAAGCCAAGTCGAGGTTTGTCATCCAGTCGGTGCATCTCCAAGAGTCCTTCCACATCACCAAAGTGTATTATCTTCTTTGATGAGCTACTATAAAGTTAGGGGAGCCAAATGGTACACTTGGCGAGTTTCTAAGTTCCCTTGGCGAGTTCTAGCGTGAAGGTCCATTAGTTATTAAGTTAGGGTCCTTTGTGTCTTTTCATAGTTTTCTTAATGCAATACTATGTCGATTTACTCCTAAACTAGAAAAGTCTATAATCCTTTTATTCTTCAATTTCCCCCAACTTTAAATCATTCTCTCAAGAATCAAAAAGAAAAACCCAAGATCTTCCTGTCAAATATTCTCTCTCTAGTTGGTAGAAGAAGAAGGAAGAGATTGAAGCTAGGTCAAAATCAAGTCTCCCAATCTTGAAGCTTTTGTTGGCTTTGCGACTAACGTATGATGTCTTTTCATCCATGTAATCCTTTCTTCCATGGATCCCTTATAATCTCCCCAATTTAGAAGAAGAATTTCCCCAATTTTAGTTAAGATTTCTTCTAATGTGATAGGTTTTGATCCAATTAAGTGGATTATGATTGTTTATGATTGAATTTATATAATTACAAGTTTATAGGATTAATTTACATGTACCCATACCTAACCTATGTCTAGAAAGATTAAATTGAAGTATGTGGGTTTATTCCATTAAAAGCGGGACTCGAGGATTTAGGTGTGTTCATATAATATTGATGTACTACATTATATATTATCTTGATATTGAGGCATATATGATGAATTACTATATTTAGGGCTTTGAGAGTAAGGACTAGACTATGAGTTGTTGATGATGTACTGTGGAAGAAATACTTCCCATAATGATTTGATAGGCATGATTGAATGATTGTAGAAGGTTTACTCACATAAATGAGTCTATTTTGAAAAGATTGCTCACCTAAAATTAATCTTTACTAAAAATCTTCATGAATTATGAGGCTAGAGGTGACTGGTGATTTTTCATACTCCTAAGTATTGAACAAGAGGTAATTCCTCAAGTTTTATTATGATGAATGTACATGGAGGCTAGTACCCATTATATTGATGAAATGATGTGGAGGCGAGTAGCCGTGTCATATGATGTTATTGTGGAGGTGAGTACCCATAATCTTACTGTAAGTAAGGCACGAGTCAAATACCTATTAGCCTCTATAATCTTGAAAACAAAGGTGAATCCCCATGTATTTAAAAGTAAGTATGAACTGTAACAACCCTAAAAATGAATATGCTAAGTAATGTTTAGTGTGTTTAGAATGCCTACGATTAGACCGGGTTCACACGGATTGATGCGCGTAGAACCAGACCTCTGAACCTTTGCGACATCCAAGCCAAATAACTTAGGGAGTTAGTTGAGCTAGGAAAGGTTGGGTCCAGCCATGTAGGACTCTCAAATATGAAGATTTACTCGGATGAGTCTTTACCGGACTTAAAAAGGGGAAATCTTAAGTTCGGAGGGTCTAGGGGTAAAATGGTATTTTTCCAGGCTAAGGGTAGTATCGTAATTACCCTATATATATAATTAATTATTTAATTAATAAGGTGGAGGGGCATTTTGGGGAGAGAGGGCCGAAAATTGGCCTTTGAGTGAAGTCTTGCTCCACTCGGGTTCGAACCTAGGTGGAAGCAATGATTTAAATTGTTTTTATTTAAATTGGTAAATTAATTTAATTAATAAATATTCATTATCTGATTTAAGAAAAAGGAAAATCAGATTTTTTTAAAGGTTTGAAAGAGTTCTAGTTTGACTAAGTCTTTACCTAAGCCTAAACAACCTTTCACGTTTAACTCTCTCTCTCACGCTCATCTCTCTCACGTTTCTCCACTCTTCTCACGCTTTATCTGCCTAAAAAAAGTATAAGAACAGAAAACACAACCAAAGTTCTTCACACTTGAAGAACTCACACGAAAAATATAATCAAAACATAACCAAAAACGTTAGGCAAAATGGAGGGGTTTCCGTCGAGTGGTGTTGAAGTTGCGAGGAGTTGGACGTGTGTTTGGAGAAGCTTTGGGCAGCAAGTTCAAGGTTTGAACGTCAAAATAAGGTATGGGTTTTCTTACTCTTGATCCCTTTCCCAAGAGACCCTTAAGTCTCAGATGAATCTACTCCGAAAACTAGGGTTGTTCTCCAGTACATGTTCCCTGTCACTAGCTCCCAATGATCTTAGGTTGGTATGTTTGCTGGTAGAATTTAGGGACACTGTGTGTGTGGTGATGATCTCGTTTTGAGTATTTATTCATGATTATGTGCTTATGTTTTTTGTATCTTTCAAAAATATGAATGTATACATGAACGTATGTGTGTAAGGTTGTTGTTATGACTTTGAGTCTCCGTTTTAGCATGCTAATAGCATAGAACTACTTGTGTTTTATGTGTAATTAGATGTCCCTAAATCGTGATATTCACATGGTTGAAATGCTATAAATTCTAGTTAATACAAATGACTAAACCATTCCTCTAACTTGTCTTAAAAACCCTAACGAACGACTAAGAAACAAATGCTCAAAATACCTGCAAAATGCTACAAAAAAATCGTGGAATAAATTTCCAGAACTTGGATATAGGCTGTTGATTGTTTCTGGAAATTTTAGACGTCAAAAAAACAAAAACAAATAGGTTAGGTCTGCAAGGATCGAACCCAAGACCTCACTAAGGCTTACCTTAATAAAAAAACAAAAAAAAAGAATGTGTTAGGCGGGGCTCGAACTGGGAGCTGGGGTGAGCGAAATTCGCAAGGAAAAGGGGATAATTTTGTTTTGTTGTTGTGGGGTTTTGATCCCACGACACGAAAGACCCAACTTATTAAAATATATATATATATATATATATATATATATATATATATATATATATATATATATATATATGCGGTCGTGGGGAATCGATCCCACGCCCCTCAGCGAATGCAAAAAAATTAAATAAAAAAAAAGGGGGTCGTGGGGAATCGATCCCACGCCCCTCAACGACTGCAAAAAACTAAACAAAAAAAGGGGTTGTGGGGGATCGATCCCACTACCCCTTGGTAAGTAGCGAAAATGGGAGCACAGGAGAAGGTAAAAAATTCATTAAAAATTATGGAGTCATGGGGAATCGATCCCACGCCCCTCAGTAAGCTGCAGAAAATTAAAAAAGAAGAAAAAGAAAGGGAAAAATTAATGTGAGCATTGGGGATCGAACATGGATCCCCAAGCCAAGGGACACAAATATAGAAATTTAAGGAAAATGGCCAAGTCTTGTTCAAGGGATTTGAAACGGGGTTCCCTTGCCCAAATTTCGTATTGACATATAAGTCTTACGTGATTTAAATAATTAATGAATGTTGTCTATAAGAATTAAATTGAGACATCGATATACTTAGAAGATGCATAAGTCTTGTACCACAAAATCTTGGACATTATGAATCACTTAAATGAATTATGAATGGAGCCTCATGACTTGTATATGTGGACTCATAAGTCCAACATACGTTATAAAATGAACCTAAGATGTTATGTGAGGAATGATGAGACCCCAAAATGGGTTAAGTAAGAGTGTGAAATACACTAAAAGGCCAAGTGCATTGGCATATGATGAAATGAACATTCACGTGAAGGGGTGGGTAGTTATGAAAAGCAAATTTGTTAAAGTTAATGAATGAGGTGACAATATGATAAGAGGCTAATGTGAAAGATGAGAGCAATTTCAGTTGAGCCTAAGTAAATGTTACCAAAACGTACTCACCTATGAGAGTGTAAAGCTAATGAAGAGACCAGTCTCTATGAACACTCTAATGAAAAAATTGAAGTTAATGCATACTTAATACTAATGATGAGATGAGAAATCATCTAATGAGCTATGATGTCCTCATTCTAGAAGCCAACTTCCATTATGAGTTAAATGTAATGGAACTTTAGGCTGAGCACCGATAGGCTAGCTATGAGCGGTGATGCCTTCCTTCGGGAAGGGCGGAGGTTCACGTAACTCTCATGAGATGAGACTGTCCGACATGCCGGGTATGGGTCTCCTTATATCTCCTAGTCTTTGAACCTATACTGCCAATATAGGGATCTAGCAGGGTTCGACTCCCTATATACGCTAGTATGTTTTGGTTCACTTTGGCCGGTGATTCCACCTCTTTTCGGTGTGGGGATTACACACTGGATTTCATGATGCTCACATGATCTATGTCAGTTAAGGTTAATGTTACCAAAGAAAGAATGAGGCCAGCCTCAAATGATGCACATAATGAAACGAACGATACCAAAGGTGTTAAGGATAGGATAATCAAGAGGTGAGCTAGACTCAAGTAATGACACTAGGTTATTCTTGATCATTGCACAGCAAACCCGATGAGAGTCTTAAAACTACATCCTAGGTATGACTAGTGGTTGCAGTAGTATATGAATGAATGAAATGAAGTACGTATGAATGAATGAAACAGACTTTGTGTTTGCTAAAGAAGGCTTCCTAGTTGCGGTCCCATATGTTGAGCCCTCATTTTGGGAAGTCCTAATGTCAAGTCCATGATTCCAAGGTCTCATGGCATATGAAAGAATTATATGAACTACGTGATATGATATGTGCAATATGTTATGTGCTGCTTGCAAAATGATAATTATGATGATGTATGTTACTCTCATGGCATGACTTTCCTAATCCAAATTTGGCAAGTTCACTGACTTTCCTAATCCAATTTTGGCAAGTCCACTGACTTGACTTTCCATAAATCATGTTGTTAGGAAAGAGCTATTCTTACTCATGTATGTCCTTGGTGTGTGCTTGCATATACCCATACTTAGTACAAGTGTGTACTAATCCCATACAATATCTACTTTTAGGTGCAGGCACAAGTGGACGTTAGAGCTTACAGTACGACGTTGCAGCTATCCGGACGTGGAGCTTTCATCCGGATTTGGTAGGCCCTCATGCTTTCGAGGATGTCTACTGTTATTATCCAACTTAGATGTAGGCTTTAGCTAATGGAGCATGTTCCACTAGTGTTTCTTTCTCATTTAATTTCAGACATTGTATTGGTGCCATTTTGGCAAGTATACACTTAATGCAGTATTGAACTATTTCTTTCATTTCATGATCTTAATATTAGATGGTTGATTGTGAACATTTATGAGTTTAAGTAGAATGTCTTATATGAATGTTAAGTAGCAAAAAGTTCAAATTTTCCGCTAAAATTAACCTAGATGAAGTAACGATGATGTATGTAGGCTTTTCTGCGACCTCTAAGAGGTCAACGACACCGGTCTCGTCTGGGGTCTAGATTCCGGTCGTGACATGAACAATGTAATTATGCTATCAAGATGATTAACTTTGAGTGTTGCTAGACATTTCTTCCATGATGTAAGCTTGACTAGAGGTGAGGTTATTTAAGGAAGTATTCCTATTTCATTATGATGTTTGTTATTTCTTGATTATGTCTATGTCTTATGTTTACTAATGCTTTTGTTTATGTTTTTTATACAAGCTATCCTATTTAATACATTCTTGTACCAACACATACTATTGCCTACATTTCTTATCAAAATGTAAGGTCATCCCCTCTTGATTCACGCATTTTGGCTAGGTTCTTAGTTGATCAAGGAAGTTAAGATTTGATGAGTCCTCATATATTCGAGGATTGGATCTCCCCTTACTCTTCTATGTCTTTCTTTTCATGTTGGACTATTGTTTGTCAGGCGTCCCAAGATTTTATTACTTCTGTTACATTTTTTGAGACAATATTGATAGACTTCTACTCGTTTTGTATAAGACTTTGATTGATTGAAATATTTTAAATTCCCGCACCTTTTCTATTACTTTATGTTATGATTTTCTTAGTGGCTTGTATGAAGCCTCTGGAGGTCTTATATGCCTTGTTACATCTAGGGGTAACCTTTGGTTGTGACGAACATGGTAATTAGATCACAAAGTTTAGAATGATTTTAGGATTTCTCAACCCACGTTAAGTAGAGTTTTATTCATAAGTGTGAAACGCGCCATATTTATGAATGACGGGATATTACATGTTTTGGAAATCTCACTTATTTACTTCTCTAAGTCGTGTCGTGGAGTTTAACTCTATAAGTCTCTCTCCAAATCCGTGCACGATGGTTTTTAAGCTATGATTAATAGACGGGCCGCTAGAATGATGGACGGAGACATTGTTGATCAAGAGGTTCCTCCCCAAGCTGTTCCTCAAGCTCTGATTGACCCATTGAATTAGAATATTACAAATAAAGAGTTTAGGTCTCTATCGAAGTATTTGGTCAAGACTTGATAGCATAAGCCAATAGAGAGGTGGTAGTTCCCGTGAACCCAAATATGGGTGTGAAGGCATAATAGTGAAGGATTTTAAAAGGATGAACCCTTCGGAATTTTATTCTCCAAAATATAGGAAGACCATCAAGATTTTATTGACGAGTTCTATGTTACTTGATATTATTAGAGCGACTCTGATAAAGAAGGCAGAATTAGATACTTACCAACTCAAAGGGGTTGCTCAAATTCAGTTCAATAAGTGGAAAGAGGCAAAATCGGTGGAAGTGGGTCCCATAGAATGGGAGAGGTTTATAAGTGCTTTTCTTGATAGATTACTCCCTCTAGTGATGAGACAAGACAATGTACTTGAGTTCATCAATCTTCGGCAAGGAAATATGAGTATAAGTGAGTGCCTTGAGGTTCACTCAATTATCCAAATGTGCCCCTTCTATTGTGGCGGATCATAGGGCCAATATGAGTAAGTTTGTGTCGGGTGTATCTGTCATGGCATTCAAAGAATTCTGTACCACTATGCTTTTCCATGATATGGAAATTTCACACCTTATGGTGAATGAAAATAAATTGAGGAAAATAACTGAAGGAAAGATCTAGAGAGGCAAAAAGAGCAAGAATGGATTATGGTAACTATTCACATTCTAGTTCTGGTGGATGGGGTCATTCAACTATCAACAAAAGTTCTCCGTGATAGGTTCTTCTAGTGCCCCTTCAAGGCCTCACAGTGAGAGGATGTCTAACTCAAAACCTCAAGAAGATGGTAATAGGCATTCAATGCCTACTAGTGCTAAATGCTGGAGAAATCATGATGGGAAGTGATTAGCGGGGGTAAATGCTTTCTTTTAATATGGGAAAACGGATTAAACAAAATAGGAAGTGTCCTTCAATTGATAAGAATAATGAAGATGGTCACCGTAAGGCTCAACTCTATCCTTCATCTGGTCCGAGTAGTTCAGGTGGGAATGCTCCTAAGAGTAATCGTTTCTATGCACTCAAAACTAGAGGTGATCAAAAGAGTTCCCCGGATGTGGTGACCGGTATGTTAAGTTTTTCAATATGATGTGTATTCTTTACTTGATCTTGGTGCAACTTTGTCATTGTGACTCATTATGTGTCCATGAGATTCGATATGCTTCCCAATGTACTGTTAGAACCTTCATAGGCTCTACCCCTATTGGTGATTATATGGTTGCTAAGAGGGTATACAGAAGATGTCCCATTTCCTTATCCAATGAAGTTACTTTGGTGGATTTGGTAGAACTTGACTTGATAGATTTAGATGTCATCCTTAGGATGGATTGGCTACATTCCTGTTACGCTTTTATTGATTGTAGAACTCGTGTAGTCAAATTTCACTTTCCAAATCAACCTATTCTTAAGTGGAAGGAGAAAATTCTATTCCTAGAGGTCAATTTGTTTCTTTCCTTAAACCTAGGAAAAAGATTTCTAAGGGTTATATTTACCATATAGTAAGGGTGAGAGTGAGGGATGTAGAGTCTAAAACTCATTTTCTTTGATACCTATCGTAAAAGATATTTAAAAAATTTCCCCCGATGATTTACCCGGTATTTCTCCCATAAGAGAAAAAGAATCTGGGATTGACCTTCTTCCGGACAAACAACCTAACTTTATTTATCCTTATAGATTGGCTCCTATAGAACTTAAGGAGCTGAAGGATTAGTTAAAGGACTTATTGGATAAATGTTTTATCCAAATGAGTATCTCTCCATGGGGCGATCCGATTTTATTTGTTAAAATGAAAGATGAGTCCTTTCATATGTGTATCAAATATCGATAATTGAATAAGGTGACCATTAAGAATGAGTATCCTATTCAGAGGATAGATGATTTTTTTTACCAACTTCAAGGGGAAAGTTATTTCTCCATGATTGATCTCCATTTGGGTTATCACCAACTGAGGGTGAAAGAGAAAGATATTTTTAAAATGGATTTTAAAATCCGATACGATCATTATGATTTTTTTGTTATGTCCTTTAGTTCGATGAATGTTCCAACAACATTTATGGACTTGATGAATAAGGTTTTTAAACAATACCTTTATATATTTGTGATTGTGTTCATTGACGATAATTTGATTTACTCGAGGAGTGATGATGATAACATTAATCATTTAAGGATTGTGTTCGATTCATGAATAAGATCCCATACTCTCGTCATACTAAGTAAAGATCCTTAAGTAACAATAGTGCATATCTCATATTCTTATTCATACAACTACCATATTGGGGACATAAGCCTTAACCGACATAGATCATGTGAACTAATATGGAATCCAATGTCTACCCCATAGAAAAAAAGTGTTATTCTACTTTCTGAAGGTAGAACTATACTTTTAACATATGTGGATTCAATAGCTAAGTAGCTTATGTGGGCACATAGTTATGTGATAAGGAGATTACTACTAGAAACTCGGACTCAACTAAGGTAGAATGTTTCTATCTCATGACATACCTACTTCGGGAACCTGGTTACAACTAGTGTAAAAGGAACCCATTTGTAAAAGGAACCTGGTAATCAAGCATTAGCCAGACCAATCCCTCATTTGTACCAGTCATTTCTAGTTCAGGAGTATGATGATCGTGACGTCCTTGGGAAGGAATCTAGGGATTTTTTGAAGAAATTGATGTTGTCATAGAGGACGAGGACGAGACATCTAGTATCTGAGATGCTGAGCCTGGGGAGAAACTGCAAAACTGGACCTGCACACCAATCTTGATTCCCCTAAGATCATGGTATAAAGGACATTGTTTATGCCTGTTTTTAAAATCGGTGGTAGTCCAAAAGAGGCCCGAGACCTACCATTTTGTAGTTTCTTTAAATTGTTTGAATTTTGAAATTCCCTCGTGATGTTTTAAAAAGGCAACATGGCCTTTTGCCATGGCCATAGTTTGCATTTTCTTTTCTTTTTGAATGAAAGCATCTTTTATCGAAAACTTGTTTATTTGCTTATTTACTATGTTTTACATTCCTAACTTTGTATGTTTATGATTTCAGTAATATTAATTTGAAACCTGCCAATGTCATGTCATGTTATGAGCCAAACGAACAAAATGAGGCAGGTGATATCGGAAGCAAAGAATATGAAGAGGAAAATGAGTTACCAAAATATGTAACTAAGGAATTTTGGAAGTTTGAGAATCACATAAACCGAATTTGGAAGAAACCAATACTGTGAATCTGGGAGATGAAGAGTGCGTCGAAGAGGTCAAAATCAATGTCCATCTCAATGAAGCTCAAAGAAGGAACCTGATTCATTTGCTTAGTGAATACATTGATCTATTTGTCTAGGCTTATAGTGATATGCTAGGGCTGAGTACAAATGTGGTGTCTCACAAGTTGCCGATTAATCCGGGATTCAGTCCAGTGAAACAAAAGGCTCGAAAGTTCAAGCTTGAGATTAAGAAGAGATTACTAAACAAATCGAGTCAAAATTATTGTAAGTGACGCAGTATCCGACTTGGTTGGCCAATGTTATTCCAGTCACCAAGAAAGATAGGAAGATCAAAATCATTGTTGATTACAGGGATCTCAACAAAGCAAGCCCAAAAGATAACTTTCCGTTGCCGAACATTCACATTCTAATTGATAACTGTGCTAAGCATGAAATGCACTCGTTTGTGGATTGTTACGCAGGTTATCAACAGATCCTAATGGATGAAGAAGATGCATAAAAGACATATTTTATTACACCTTGGGGTGTATATCATTATAGGGTGATGCCATTTGGTCTAAAAAATGTTGGTACTACTTATATGAGAGATATGACGACCATCTTTCACGACATGATCCACAAAGAGATTGAGGTGTATGTAGATAATGTCATAATCAAGTCCCGCGAGTGTTCGGATCACTTGACTCATTTAAGAAAGTTCTTTGATCGCCTATGTCGTTACAACTTGAAGTTAAATCACGCCAAATATGCTTTTGGGGTACCGGTCGGCATGTTGTTGGTATTTATAGTCAGCAGAAGGGGTATTGAGATTGACCCTTCCAAGATCAAGGAAATTCATGAGTTACCTGCTCCAAAAACTAAGAAGGAAGTGATGATTTTCTTAGGGAGGTTGAACTACATCATTCGGTTCATATCTCAATCCACCATGGTGTGCGAGCCTATGTTCAAGCTGTTGAAGAAGGATGGTTTGACAAATTGGACTGAAGAGGTATCAAAGCGGTTTTAGTGTCAGAATCTGGTCAGCACTATCCTATGGCGGCTAAACAACAAACTAATTGCACGAAAAACATGGATAAATATGAATCTTGTATCCTTGGTTTGAAAATGGCCCTTGACATGAATGTCCACGAGTTGCTGGTTATTGGGGATTCAAATTTGTTGATTAATCAGACACATTCCCATAACACAGAATGAGTTAGATGATGCTCTTGACACCATTGCATCGATGATTAAACATCCAGATACTGATTATATTGACCCCCTGGATATAGAGGTAAAGGAGCAACCAGTTCATTGTTCACATGTTGAAGCAGAACCAGACGGTTTGCCATGGTATTTTGATATAAAGAAGTATTTGGAAACCAAGATTTATCCTTAGAATGCAACATTCAACCAGAAGAAGTCGATACGCCGTATGGCTCTCAATTTCTTTTTAAGTAGAGAAATCCTTTATAGGAGGACTCCAGATTTAGGTCTTCTCAGGTGTGTTGACGCTGCTGAAGCTGCAAATCTTCTTGAACAAATACATGTTGGAGTATGCGGTACACACATGAATGGACTCACTCTAGCAAGGAAGATCTTACGAGCTGGTTACTTTTGGATGACTATGGAGCATGATTGTTGCAAGTTTGTGCAGAAATGTCATAATTATCAAGTGCATGGTGATTTGATTCGAGTGCGGCCTCAAGAACTCAATGTTATGAGTTCACCTTGGCCATTCGTAGCATGGGGCATGGATGTCATTGGTCCAATATAACCAACCGCTTCTAATGGATACAAATTTATTTTGGTCGCTATTGAGTACTTCACCAAGTGGGTGGAAGCAACTTTGTACAAATCGGTGACCATGAAAGTTGTAGCTGATTTTGTCTAAAATAATATGATATGTAGGTTCAGAGTACTTGAATCCATTATTACGAATAATGGTGTAAGTCTCTATAGTCACCAGATGAGAGATATGTGTGAGTAGTTTAAGATTACTCACCGAAACTCAACCGCTAATCGTCCCCAAATGAATGGAGCAGTAGAGGTCGCCAATAAGAACATCTAGAAGATTTTGAGGAACATGATTGACAATCACCGAGGTTGGCACGAGATGTTGTCATATGCTTTGTTGGGATAGCGAACGACTGTGAGAACGTCAATTGGAGCTACACCATATTTGCTAGTATATGGAAAAGAAGAAGTTGTACTTGCTGAAGTTAAGATACCGTCCTTGAAAATCCTCCAAGAAGCTAATCTCAATAATGCTGAATGGGTCAGCAAGCGGATCGATCTATTGACATTGATTGACGAGAAGAGAATGGTTGTTGTTTGTCATGGGCAACTATATCGACAGAGAATGATTCGTACTTTCCACAAGAGGGTTAGAGCTAGAACTTTTGAAATCGGTCAGTTGGTCCTTAAACACATTTTTCCTCATCAGGATGAGTACAAAAGATAATTTTCACCGAATTGGAAAGAACATTACATGGTTTGCAAGGTATTATCTGGAGATGTTTTGATCCTGTCATAGATGGATGGCACCGCGTGGACAAAACCGATCAACTCAGATGTTGTTAAGAGATATTATGTGCGAAGCTTTAGTTTGTATTGATGTCATCTCCTTGTAATTGTTCTATTTACTTGTATTTGCTTTGTTTAAGATTTTATCCATCTTGTTAATAAACTACGTCTGAACTGAACTCTCAAAATGAGATATGTAGGCGGCCTATGTCGACCTCGGTCACCCCATTTATCCCTATTAATATTTCTTTTATTTGAACTACGTTCGACCTGAATTCTCAAGAATGAGAAACGTAGGCGGCCTATGACGGCCTCGGTCGGTTTTCTTTATATATTTCTTATTATCGCTTACCTTTGAGGGGGAACTATGTTTGACCTAATTCTTGCCTCAACGGGATACGTAGGCGCCACAAGGGCTCGATAATATATCCCGTAAGATTTATATTTCTCTTTACAATAGAAAATAGGACGGAATTTTTTAGAGGGAAGATTTTCCCTCAACAAGTCAAGACGGAAGTTACTTTGAGATTTGCAACTAGGGCACAATTTTGAGATTTCTCAAAATTCTGTGATTGGCCCACCAACAGGGTTTATCGGTAGTCTAGAACAACTTTGAACTCTTTCTAGAAAATAATCAAATAGACCTCCAAGCATCAGTCTCAAAGAAGTTCGCCCAGCTCAACGTGAGACGACACTTGGTAATGACTTTTTCCTAATATTACTTTTTGAAAAAAATCTATTTTCTTAAAATCTTTTCCTTTTATGTTTCATGTATGGTCGCATAAAATATATTATCTTATCTATAAAGAGGTGGGAGTTGGAGAAATCAACCGAAGATAACAGGATAAGAAGTTGACAACCGATGAAATCGACACAGATCAGTTTATTTTAAAATTGATGATTTTTCTGTGGATGCATGTTTATAGGTTTACTCTAAATACAGTAAATTTCTCCAATCGATGGAATATGGAGAAGTCAAGGGCCAAAGAGCTCCCCACAATTTACAATTTTTCTGTAGGCGCAGGAAATATTTTATGTTGCTTATATCGAAGAATTGAGAACATGATAGCATTATTTTATTCAACTCTCGACTACATGAAGTCTTTAATGAATGTCCAACTATGTTCAAAGATGGATCAAATGAAAACCACAAGAAAGACACTTTACGGTTATTCGTCAAGGGCGTCATATGCATCATATTATCAGACATGATAACATTACTACCTAGAGGGTCGTTTTATTTGTAATGTCAATTTAGATGATACACTACATGGAGGGTCATTTGTTTGTATTGTTGATTGACATGATACACTATCCGGAGGTTCCATTTATTCGTATTGTCAATTTAGATTATACACTACCTAGAGGGTCATTTTACCGTATTGTCAATTGAGATGATATCACTATCCAGAAGACACCTAAAAGATTACTGTGTTGCCCTATTGAAACACCATCTTCATCTGGTACCAAGGATTTCATCGAGAGAAGATATTAATGCATAGCAAGAGGAAGATATTCATGCATTGCCAAAAAATATCATGCATCGCGAGAAGATATTCATGCATCGTGGGAAAGTTCATGCATCTCGAGAAAATATTCATGCATTGCAGAAAATGTCATGCATCGCGAGAAGATATTCATGTATCGCGAAAAAATGTCATACATCGCGAGAAGTTATTTATGCATAGCAAGAGAAAGATATTCATACAATGCCATAAAATATCATGCATATCGAGGAGATATTCCGGCATACCGAAAAGGAAATCATGCATAGCAAGAGAAGGAGATTCATGCATCGCAGAAAGTCATGCATAGGAAGAGAAAGAGATTCATGCATCGCAAAAAAGAAGTCATGCATTGCAAGAGAAAGAGATTCATGCATCGCGGAAATGGAGTCATGCATTGCAAGAGAAAGAAATCTTCCACCACAGGAGAAATAGTTACCTATCATAAAAAGACCGACATCGACTGTATCATTTTCTTTACAAAAGTGACATCAAATGACATGAACAACGACATCAAAGGAACTGTCGACATATTGCATCAACATTTTATTACTTTCACATCAAGTGAAGAGTAAATTGAAGATTATATTGCCAACATAAGACATAACCTTTATTTTCTTTACGTCAAACCCAATAGATTTGACGTCAAATGTTGAAGGAGGGCAATCAAGTGTCAAGACGGTAGAAGACTCTATCTCCTATTTTAATTGCATTTTGATGCTAATAATTTATCTCAGTATTTGTTGAGAGCATCCGAAAGGATGAATTCTCTAAAAAAAAAGAAGGTGCGGATGACATCAAAAGGGATGCAACACAACGTGGAACTTTTTCTTAGCAGCGAACTAGGACACAGTCCAAAGAGGAGTATCAAACTCTTAGGATGCAAGCAGAGGAGCGACTTCCACCACATCAAACCACACCCCTATCAGAAGGCATGTGGGTTTTTCTCTAGGTCTGTCGGTTTTGGTTTTGCATCCGAAATCTTTGTATCCACCAGAGACGACTTTCCAATCCGAGTGACAATGCACCAAGAATTTTGTAAATTATGTCCGTGTGAATTCTTAAATATGGGTGTGAAGCAATCTACATTCATGGATAAGAGGTTACAAGCCTCATTTACATACTCAATTTATTTGTCACTTTTCCAAAACCGAAGGTTATCTAGCATAATAGATTTTATTTTCAATCGATTGAGTCAAACTACAAACAACCTAATTCTTAAGTTTTAAGTATATGTAGGCGGGGTCGGTGTTGAAACTCATCTATATTCCAACATTCACTCTTAAATCTTATTCTCGAGCATCTCGGTCCCTCCATAATTTGGTATCGAGATAACTTTTGAATAATTCCAAAATTGTGCGTCAAATCAAGCATATTGAACTACAAGCGGCATGAATTCTCATATAGCTAGAGATATGTAGGAAATTGATTTTCGGGGTTCGGCAGTCCTTACAAAATTCCTAGCCTAAACATGAATATGTGGTCGGTCAAAATTGGATGAGTCAATTTCATTTCCCTTGAATTTCTTGCATCAATCTGAGTAAAATGAGGGACAATTGTTGACACTCAATTTTGACCGTTCCCACGGGTAATTAATTTCAGAACTTCTTAATACTTCAAACAAATTGAAATAATTAGTTTTTCCAAATTGTAAAGTATTTAAGCCGTTTTCTAAATTATCTTTATCTTTTCTCTTTATAAATTTAGGTAATATTCATGTTTTGTACAAATTTGTACATGACTACTATATTATAAACATTTCGAAAATAGTCTCAAAAAGTTTTTAATTCTTAGTAAATATTTTATAAAATTTAATTCAGGCATCATCTATAATTATAATATTGGGTTATTGAAATCATCTAGTTTATAATCGAATTAATTAATTTATTCTGTTAAGTTTAAGAAGCTCGCCAAATTAACTTAAATTAAGTCATCTTATTAACCAATTACCTTGAAACACTTAAAGAACCAGAGTTGGGCCTCTCTAACCCATTTTCAGTAGTCCATGTCCAATTCACAGGACTACTGTTTCCCAGAGAAACCTATTTCAACAGGACCAAATTTTCTTAAATCTTTTTCGGACCAATTTTTGACCCATTAAGATAACAGATAACTCAACCCTTCCCCATACCCAGCCCAATTCTTGCTCACAAAGAACCAGCCGCGATAGATGAGAGAAAATCAGAAATACACGGCAACCCCAAAAGCAGACACGTGAAAGATGAAATGACTTTTGTACGCGCCTCACGCGAAAGCGGGTTCACAGAGGCAACTTATCCAAAGTTCGAAACCATTGCACGGTGTCAATGGTACAGTTTTTCCATGTCTCCCTTGTTCGTACAGCAGAGAAGCTCGCACAACATTCTCCTGCAACAGCTGCAAAACTCGTCTTTGAACTCGCATGGATGGACGCCATATCGAGTGCAAAGACTAATGAACTGATCCAAGCCATCCAAGCTCCTGCTCTCGTCCAGATTTTGTGGGATATGGATGATTTACCATACAAAACCAGATGCTCCTTGTCCTTTGGAAAGAAAAAAGGATTTTGAATTTTGAAACAAAAGAGGATTTTCCATTTTCACCTCAAGCTTATCCCGAAATTCACCCGCCCTTTCTTCCGTGAACCCTTTTGTATTCTTCTTTTATATAAATACATCCTTTTTTTTCATTTGTGAGGTTGGAGATTTTTATTTGGAGAAAAAAAATAGAGGAGAGGGATTGGAAGATTTTGTGTTGAAAATTTTTAGTTGGAAAGTTATGGGAGATTCTCTTTGAGTAACAGATTTTTAAGAAAAATATACTAAATACCTCAAAGAACAGTAGTCGAAATACATACCAACATACTTCGAGAATAAAAGGAACTATTGGATGTTAGTCTGAGCTTTTACGTTTTTTTTGTGGCCAAGATTCCCTCGAATTTTGTTCGAGATTCTGGATCTTACTTCGGCTTTCCTTACTGTTGTGTTCATTGTTTGTGCTTATTTGGTGAAAGGTCGTCGTCCCTGCTCGCCTCGTCCATTTCGCTGCCCTGAAAAAAGTGAGCTCCCCCTTTTAATTTTGGCTCGTTTCAAATGTTGTTTTGTTCGTTTCCTCGAGTGTGTGATCTATTCATAATTCATTGATGTTGTGCGATGAAAGTCTGTTTGGCTTCGAATGAAGTTTAACTTAGTTGATTAATATAAAAAGGGCATCCTTTGCGTGAGTTAGTCATCTTTTAACATTTTTATGACTATGTTGAGTGGATTAATGAGGATATTTTCTCTTACCTTTCTGAGTTTCTTTGTCATTGCTTGGGAAATTTGTCAAGCTTAACACATTCGGAATATTGAAATTTGTTGTATTCATTTGTTCTCTCGTGAGTATATTGTTATGAACAACATGTCCATTGAGATCGATCTGTCCCTTTGACCATCATTCTTTCTTGTGTCAAGATTAGTACCATTCACATGCCTTTGTTACTGTTAGATTGAATCGCAAAAATATTTTGGGTGTTGTCATATTTTAATATTTTGGAGCCGGTCATTTGAGAATAAGATCTAAGTGAACCTATGGATTGCGAGTGATTGCTTCGAAACCCTTTTTTCTAGCTTAACATATTTACTCTTCTCATTTATTTATTTATTTATTTTTCAAGTTTTCATGGCTGCAACTTGTTTTATGTCTCGAACTATTTTACTCGTCTTAGTCTCTTTTTTTTGTTTGGTCATGAATCGCATCATTGCTTCGCGTCCGACCCCTTATCCTTTGCTTCCCTCATCTTGGATAACTTTCTCTGTGTTTTGTTCCCTTTTTTACTGTTAAGTCACCACATAGAGGTTTTAGGCTTAATACAAGGTGTTTTTCTGCTGTCAAAGGTAGCGACTCTTTCTTCGCTAGCTGTATACTACCAGCAGTCGGCTTTTGTTATCTAACTTCTGTCTATCTGTCTTACTTCGCTTAAAATATGTGCGATTTGCTTCCTCTGAATGTATGCATTAGTATATAAAATTCATGTTATGTTTATTAGTGTCTTTGTTGTCTTTACGCCCTCTTTGTTTAATTTCCAAAGTGGCAAACTGAGTTTAGATTCTGAAGTAGTTACCTATAGCCTCGGTCTCTTTTTTCATTATTTTGTAATGGAAAAATTACTTATATACACAACATCATTTATCATATTTTCCATTTTTCCCTACTACTTTAAAATATTTCAAAACTCCCTATTTTTCATCCTAAATCCAAATGTGCAGATACATTATTACTCTCCACTGCAATCACATCTCCACTCCTATATTCACTCCTTCAATCTCTCATATTTTCACTCCCATAATCTGATCGATTATCTTTTCCATCCTAATCTAAATTTCAAAAGGTTTCTCTCTCTAGTTATTCAATATCAAATATTTTCAATATAGTAGTTCATCATCTTTTAATTTTGTTGTTTGTCATTTTCTTTTTTCATTGATTTCTCTCTTTCATCTTCTTCTTCATTAATGTTTTTAAAAAAAATTGTCAATCGGTAATTCTTATCATCGTATTTTTCATCGAATGTAGGCAATGTTCTTAATTCTGATGAGATTTTGAAATCAACGGTTTAAAAATGCTAAAAATGGAAGAGAAAAAAGATTGAGTTGTTGATGTCTTCGGTAAGGCTTGGATCGAGATCCAAAGGTGAGCTATGTCTATTCGAGAATGACGACATTGTTTCAGAACTTGATTACCCATACACGACCTCCCAAAACAATATTCATGTTACTACAGAAGCAAGTGAACATAAAAATATGTTAGTATGATCAGAAAATTTCGTATTATGATACATTATCAAATGTTTGATACATCAAAATTTGATCGCATATGACACATTATCAATTTAATGTATCCCTGACTTATAATACATGCTACTTCATTAGGATGATGAATCAGATCAAGGCCCTCGAGATCTTAATGAAGCAACAATGAATGAAGATAAATAAATAGTAATATCATGTATAATGTATCTTCTGATAAAATACAATCTTACACAAACAAAATAAGATACATAAATAGTTATATATCATGGACTAATTTTTTTAGCATGATACACAAATTCGAATTTATATTAAATGTATCTGATACATAACACTTACCACATAAACATTTATCCATCAAAGTTATGTATTTTTTCAGCTTTTTTGTATGTTGTATCTGTATAGTGGATACATTAAAAATGCGGACTCTTGTTTCTTCACCTCAACAATTGTATTAGTACAATTTGTCTACAAATTTAATTTAAAAACTGACAGTTTTTGGAAAGAATGAGAAGAAGAATTTTAAACTTTGAATAATGCTAGTATGTTACAATTTTTAAATTGATGTATCTATCGATCTAAAACCGAACACATTATGAGCAATCTTTACTACTTTAATGTATCATGTAGGATTACAATACTTATCAATATACTAAATATTTTAAAAATATTATATATCATAAATAATATATCCATCTCGAGATCACAAATTAAAAAATTAGACTACAGAACACAATACATGTAATTTCATATATTTCATTATCAGATCTTTTCACCCTAAAGTTAAAGTTATAAATAGTAACGTATCATGTACAATTTTATGGGCATGATACATAACTACATAAAAGTTGATACCTTTAAATTTATCCAGTTGCTATATCAATGTTGTGTTCTTCTACTTTGCAGAAGAAGAGAGATTTCGAATTTGAAATTTAGTTCAAGTATATAGTCAATGTTGATAGAGGAGGAAAGGGTCATAAAGGTAGCAGCGGCGCGAAGAGTAATTTTGAGAGTCGTTGTTGATCATGCACTAATAAACTCAGATGATGGAACAACCTGCAAACATTCAAAAAAGACAGTCAGCAAACATTCAAAAGCCTTCATGCTTCAACCACAATCAATCATAACGCACATGAACACATAGTTATACATTTTTTATCGTATTAATGCATCTACTAGACATTTGAAATATATAGCAGTACTAAAACAGCTCGAAACCACATCCTAGAAGATAGGGTGCAATCTTGGATTGCGACCGACGTATTCGACCTCTCGGAGGTCTCATACAAGCCTATCATATCATTCATTGCATATACATAATGAAAAATAGTGCGGAATTAAAACTTTTTGTAAGACAATATAGAAGTCTTAAACTCTTTCATAGATGGAAATAGGAAAACTCTAAGTCTCGAATCATCATCTTAAGACACGACAATACTTGGATCACGGTCCATATGAATTTAGAATCATACTAATATAGTCTATTACAAACTTTATAAAAGAAACATAAAATGACATATATGCCCTCGAGTCATGTGAGGACATACTTCAACGCTTCTTGAACGATCTCCTTGTCCAAGTCTTCTTCCCAAAGCTCTTCACCTACCAAGAACTATAGATAGAAAATAAATCATGGAATTAGTACAACCACATGTACTAAGTATGGCATTATGCATAAAATCATGAAAACGGACTTTATTGAAGATATGCATCTTTTCTCTAAAACATCATAATATCATCATAAGGATAGCATTTATCAACTTATAATCACATAAGAGAACACTTAAACCGAAATCATAAATTTAGAGCTCACTTTACAGTGAGTTCACTTCACTGTACAGTGAAATCCATTCACTGTTACAGTGAAGTCCTAGCTTTCCCGTTTGAACATCTTCTAGCATATAGTGTTCTCACAAAAGCCATCCTAAGATTCACTTAAGTCACACAAAAAGAGACTGCCCATACACCCTCTCTAGATGTGCCTAAACGATCCTCAAGATTACTCATAATGAGACACATACACACCTACAATACACCAACATACAAGACATATATAATATGACAATCTCCCGTACCAAGGCTATCAAAGACTTACTCAAGTACTCCTAGAAGAGAACGCCCATACATTCACTTCAAGGCTACCTAAATAATCCTTAAGACTTCCTAGGTTTAGATCATGTCAAACATATCAAGCAACTTACATAACTACAGTCATTCTCAAGACTTCCAAAGATAAGACATGAAGAGATCATCCTTTATGCCTTCTTCACATTTTAATTAAGGAATCCTTAAGTTACTTTAGGTTAGGTACTTATTCATTTACATGCTCATTATCATTAAGTTATTGGTTCATTAGTTCATTTAAGAGACATATATCACATAAAGGACATTCAAATAATGGTCTTAGAAAAGACCTAGGGACTCTTATTAACATCTTCAAAGCCTATTCTGCAATGTTTAAGTAGCGTCCCATACCACCACCCAAACTTCATAGAACTTCTCTAATGCTAATAGGTATCCCATATAATGAGAATAGACAATAACCGACATAGACCATGGTAGCAAAGCGTGAAATCCGAAGTTCTATCCTACTTCGATGAGGTGTTCTACTTGCCAATGGTAGAACATAGAGATCCCATGTAGGCACATGATTAAGGAATATGAAGGGTGTACTTTGTATTCTAGTCTCATACTTAACTAGAACTACTTCCCTTAACCATACTCCCTCGGTGCTAGCCTTAGTTCTCATAGATCAATTTACATTAAGGTTCATACAAATGGGTCCCATATCATGTTCATGACCCAATAACATTTACCCTACCAAAGCAAGGTCCATTAGGGCTATCTAACAATGGCGACAAGAAGCTCATCACGAGTTTCCTAAGGTATGATATGATGCTGTTCCAGCCAATCAACCTTAAGTCTATCACTCATCACATGAAGGATACCATTACGGCTAACTACTTCACAATTCATAACCTTACCACTTGGGTCAAGGTTCCACATAATTGACCCTTTTATCATCATTCAAGGTCTCACTTTTATTCATTTATTCAAGACTAAGACCCTTTAGGTTCCTAAGTCAAAACGTCACATATTCACATAAGCATCAAGTAAGGGACACAAGTCTACCTAAACGAGACACAACATACTTCCATTTTACTCATTTAGCCTATCTTTATTTAGACACTTTAAGAAAGACCCTTAACCTTATTAAGTTAACCTATCCATTACCTTAAAATTATCAATATAACAATTTTAGACTCATCTAACCAATTTAAGAACAACCATGTATCAACTCTAAGACTACACACTTAACACATAGTCAAAGCATAACATGATTACCTAGATAACATAAATAACCTAACACATACTTTCACATATAGGTAGATATGATTATACATCACCAAATAAACTACACAAATATCCATATAAGTTGAAGTAGTGCCGACAAGGCCATGTTCATTAATATACTAGAAAGTAACGCCGACAAGGCCACATCAATTCACATAGCACCGCCACCAAAGGTGGACCAAACCAATCATAAAATAATTGAAGTATAATTAACATTTCAATGAGAATAAATAGGGCAGCGTACTACCACCACTTCATCATCAACACTTCAAGCCAATATCAAATCACCCAATTCAACATCATAAGGCCCTTACCCATGGCCATGAACACCAATTTAATACACAATTATAGAAATCAATGAAATCTAACCCAATCCAATATAGGTTCAACAATCCAATACCAATTTGATAACATTTGAATAAAATTCTTACATCAACAGAAAGCCCATAAGAAACTACACATGAATTCATCAATATTAAGCCAATATCAAGTAACCCATAATTTAGTCAAAATCTTAGGTTCATCAACTTCATGGGTTTATCGGTAATTTAGCCTACAATCATCAATACAAAATCAATCTAATATATAATAGACGTTTGAAAACCATTAATGCAAGAACCCATGGTAGAATCATGAAATTGGACAATTCACCCTTTGAAAACTTTGAAAACATCTTTGAAAGTTGGGATCATTGATGAAATGAGTTTCAAGGATCAAAAGCCATACCTTAATGACGCTAATTCTTCACTTTGATGAAGAATTTCCACTCAAAACGTCACCTCCAAGCTGTTCCTTTATTTGGACTTCAATGGAGTCTTTGGGATTTCTTAAGCGATTTTGGGGTTTTGATTTTAGAAGAATGAAATATTCCAAGTGTTAAACACTTATATAAACATTTAAAATACCCAGTGTACCCTTAATAAATCGCCAATACTCTTATTTATAAGTGGGGTGAATTTACAAATTCACCCCTAGTTTGGCAGTGAAACTGCACGAAGGGACAGCCCACAGACGACTTCCCCATCGACGGGGCGTAAGACCACTTACGGGCCGTGCTAGCAACCGTCGATGGGTTCTAAGGCTTGGAAATGGGATCTTGGCTTCCTAGTCTATGTATCCAACGATTTCCACCACCTACGGGGCATCGACCAGGCCACTGGCCGTCGATTGCCATCCGTAGGTGGACTGCCTTTTGGAAGTTTTGGCCACCAACTTGGGTCCTTCCTCAAGGACCCTTGGATGGTCCTTGGGGATAATTTCCCGGACGTTTCCAACCCAAATATGATTGTCTATGAGCTTAACACCTCTCACATAAGTTTCATCCAAAACGAACACGTAAAACTCGACAAAACATGCTTAGACACATAAGGTCGATTCAAGGCATATCTTTCGAACGTCATGAACGTTCTTGGACATTTGACCTCCAAACTCCACGAAACTTGACACACTAACTTTATACACCATTGAAACTCATTAACGAATCTTACAACCTAATGAATTACACATAATCACATATAACCACATACGAGGCATTTAGGTGACTTAGTCGTCGAACGTCTTAGTCATCCCTTGACATTTGACTTCCAATGCGCCTAATACTTTAGCTACTGCCTCTATACCATATTATAGACCACATTAGGACCTTAGAACACCATTACCAACATGTTAGGCTCTAGATATCCTAAGTCATTTTCGAGGTCTTACAATCTCCCCCACTTGGACAACATTCGTTCTCGAATGACACTTGCCACTCTCCGAACACTTCCAAGATTAGAGAATCAACTTAACAGAACATAACCAAACCACATAACCCACAATCAAGGAGAAAGCATCAATTTAACAAAGTCAAAAGATTGATAACACAACAAGAAACTAGAATACAATTCTATAACTCATTATGCTACAAAACTCACATGCTTCATTCCAAATAGCAAAAACTCATTTTATATTCATTATTATACTCATACACATCACTTATAACCACATAACAACAATTATAGACAAACGAATCAATTAGTCAATTTTCGAAAAATATTATAGTGAATAGTGAACAGTGATTTTAGACAAATTTTTCAAAAAATGAAATCTTAAGCAATTCATGATATCGACATGCTCATATGCAATGTAACATCATATAAACTCCTTTTACAACATGCTCATAACTCAATAAAACACACAATGCAAAGAAGTTAATGAAATTCAATTTCAACCAAACTCCTAAACATCATGCACAAGCAACAACTTCTAGCACAATTCTAGCCATACTCCCCCACTTAGAAAGAAGTCATACTATAACAAGAGAAACAAAGACTTACCAATGTCGTCAGCATCACTCTCATCCGGCTTCTCACCTCTAGTCCGGAGTGCATAGATACGCCTCCTAGTTGGAGCATCTTCCTTTGGAAGACTAGGCTCAACCTTCTTACCCTCCTTCCTAGAAGCAATGTTTGGACAATCTCACTTTGTGCTCATCTTTTCCAGATCCAAAGCAACTACCGGTACCCAATAGACACTCACCAAAATGTCTCTTACAACAAGTGGCACATGTAGTTTTGCCATTGCTAGAATCACCTCCTTTCTCAAACTTCTTCTTAGGAACACCAGGTCCATCTTGAGTTAGAGCCCTCTTTTTGAACCTAGGTTGCACTTGGTCACTAGCAACACTCCTTTTCAAGTTACTTGACATCCTCCTAAGTTTAGACTCTTCAATTGATTGTGCATACACCATGAGTCTAGCCAAAGTCATATCATCATGCAACATAACCGTACGGCATTCCTCCCTCACTAAGTTGGCTACACCCGTCACAAAGCGACTCATTCATCCCTTGGATTAGACACTAGGGAAGGTGCATACCTAGACAAAGTTGAGAATGTCAAAGAGTATTTCTCAACACTCATATTGCCTTGCTTGAGATTGATAAATTCTACCTTAACCTCTCTCCTCTCACGGGGAAAGTACTTGCCAAGAAAAGCTTCCTTGAATTCTTTCCACTCAATAGGACCCAAGTTATTTGGCCTATTGTCTTTCCATTGAGTGCACCAAATTTGAGACACATATATCAATTGATAAGAAGCCAACTCCGCCTTCTCCCTAGATGTAACCCCCATAGCACTCAAAACCTTGTACACACCATCAAGAAATTCTTGGGGATCCTCATTCACCTTTGAGCCAAGAAAGATTGGAGGATTCAACCTCACAAAGTCTCTCAACCTAGATGACATAGTGCTCTCCATGTCATTAACCCTAGGCACCATGTTCAAGTTAGCTTGAGTAGTCATGGCTCGGGCTAAAGCAATCAAAGCCTATCTAATATCCCTATTAGTGAACTCTGGGGGAACCATCGAAACCTCATTACCTCCTTCAACATTAAGAACTTCATCACCTTGGCGATGCACTTGAGCACCTTGAGCACCTTGGACACCTTGCCCATCTTGAGGAACTTGCTCAACTTGCTCAACTTGAGGAGGAACTTCCTCATCAACCCTTCCCTCTTCCATACTTCTAGCGGCCATCCTTCTAGTATTCATCTCCTAGAAAACAAGGAAACACTTTTAGAAGGATACTCATAACATAACTCTACCGCACGAACATAGGAGTAGAAATGAAGAGAAACACTATCGTCCTATAGCCTCTCGCCCATAGATGTGTCGCCACTCACACCGATGGTCAAGACTCTACTAGACGTGACTTTTCGAGACTTTTTGATACCTAAGACTACTTCCGTTAACCTATGCTCTAATTCCAAGCTTGTCACATCCCGCAACCACACCCTAGAAGATAGGGTGCAATCTTGGATTGCCACCAGTGTATTCGACCTCTCGGAGGTCTCATACAAGCCTATCATATCATTCATTGCATATACATAACGAAAAGTAGTGCGGAATTAAAACTTTTCGTAAAACAATACAAAAGTCTTACACTCTTTCATAGATGGAAATAGGAAAACACTAAGTCTCGAATCATCATCTTAAGACACGACAATAATTGGGTCACGGCCCATACGAATTTAGAATCATACTAATCTAGTCTATTACAAATTTTATAAAAGAAACATAAAATGACATATATGCCCCGAGTCAAGTGAGGACATACTTCAACTCTTCTTGAACGATCTCCTTGTCCAAGTCTTCTTCTCAAAGCTCTTCACCTACCAAGAACTATAGATAGAAAATAAAGCATGGAATTAGTACAACCACATGTACTAAGTATGGCATTATGCATAAAATCATGAAAACGGACTTTATTGGAAATATGCATCTTTTCTTTAAAACATCATAATATCATCATAAGGATAGCATTTAGCAACTTAGAATCACATAGGAGAACACTTAAACCGAAATCATAAATTTAGAGCTCCCTTTACAGTGAGTTCACTTCACTGTACAGTGAAATCCATTCACTGTTACACCCTCTCTAGATGTGCCTAAACAATCCTCAAGATTACTCATAATGAGACACATACACACCTACAGTACACCAACATACAAGACATACATAATATGAAAAACTCCCCTACCAAGGCTATCAAAATACTTACTCAAGTACTCCTAGAAGAGAACGCCCATATATTCACTTCAAGGCTACCTAAATAATCCTTAAGACTTCCTAGGTTTAAATCATGTCAAACATATCAAGCAACTTACATAACTAGAGTCATTCTCAAGACTTCCAAAGATAAGACATGAAGAGATCATCCTTTATGCCCTCTTCACATTTTAACTGAGGAATCCTTAAGTCACTTTAGGTTAGGTACTTATTCATTTACATGCTCATTATCATTAAGTAATTAGTTCATTAGTTCATTTAAGAGACATACATCACATAAAGGACATTAAAATAATGGTCTTAGAAAAGACCTAGGGACTCTTATTAACATCTTCAAAGCCTATTGTGCAATGTCTAAGTAGCGTCCCATACCACCACCCAAACTTCATAGAACTGTTCTAATGCTAATAGGTATCCCATATGATGAGAATAGGAAATAACCGACATAGAACATGGTAGCAAAGCATGGAATCCGAAGTTCTATCCTATTTTGATGAGGTGTTCTACTTGGCAATGGTAGAACATAGAGATCCCATGTAAGCACATGGTTAAGGAATATGAAGGGTGTACTTTGTATTCTAGTGTCATACTTTACTAGAACTACTTCCCTTAACCATACTCACTCGATTCTAGCCTTAGTTCTCATAGATCAATTTACATCAAGGTTCATACAAATGGGTCCCATATCATGTTCATGACCCAATCACAGTTACCCTACCGAAGCAAGGTCCATTAGGGCTATCTCACAATGGCGACAAGAAGCTCATCGCGACTTTCCTAAGGTATGATATGATGTCGTTCCAGCCAATCAACCTTAAGTTCATCACTCATTACATGAAGGATACTAATATGGCTAACTAATTCACGATTCATAACCTTACCACTTGGTTCAAGGTTCCACATAAATGACCCTTTTATCATCATTCAAGTTCTCACCTATATTCATTTATTCAAGACTAAGACCTTTTAGTTTCCTAAGTCAAAACATCACATATTCACATAAGCATCAAGTAAGGGACACAAGTCTACCTAAACGAGACACAACATACTTCCATTTTATTCATTTAGCCTATCTTTCTTTTGACACTTTAAGAAAGACCCTTAACCTTAATAAGTCAACCTATCCATTACCTTAACATTATCAATATAACCATTTTAGACTCGTCTAACTAATTTAAGAACAACCATGTATCAACTCTAAGACTACACACTTAACACATAGTCAAAGCATAACATGATTACCTAGATAACATCAATAGCCTAACACATACTTTCACATATAGGTAGATATGATTATACATCACCAAATCAACTACACAAATAGCCATATAAGTTCAAGTAGTTCCGACAAGGCCATGTTCATCAATATACTAGAAAGTAACGCCGGCAAGGCCACATCAATTCACATAGCACCGCCACCAAAGGTGGACCAAACTAATCATAACATAATTGAAGTATAATTAGCATTTAAATAAGAAGAAATAGGTCAGAGTACCATCACTTCATCATCAACACTTCAAGCCAATACCAAATCACCCAATTCAACATCATAAGGCCCTTACCCATAATTTAGTCAAAATCTTAGGTTCATCAACTTCATGGGTTTATCGGTAATTTAGCCTACAATCATCAATACAAAATCAATCTAATATATAATAGACGTTTGAAAACCATTAATGCAAGAACCCATGGTAGAATCATGAAATTGGACAATTCACCCTTTGAAAACTTTGAAAACATCTTTGAAAGTTGGGATCATTGATGAAATGAGTTTCAAGGATCAAAAGCCATACCTTAATGACGCTAATTCTTCACTTTGATGAAGAATTTCCACTCAAAACGTCACCTCCAAGCTGTTCCTTTATTTGGACTTCAATGGAGTCTTTGGGATTTCTTAAGCGATTTTGGGGTTTTGATTTTAGAAGAATGAAATATTCCAAGTGTTAAACACTTATATATAATGTACCTCCAATCAACCTTAAGTCTATCACTCATCACATGAAGGATACCATTACGGCTAACTACTTCACAATTCATAACCTTACCACTTGGGTCAAGGTTCCACATAATTGACCCTTTTATCATCATTCAAGGTCTCACTTTTATTCATTTATTCAAGACTAAGACCCTTTAGGTTCCTAAGTCAAAACGTCACATATTCACATAAGCATCAAGTAAGGGACACAAGTCTACCTAAACGAGACACAACATACTTCCATTTTATTCATTTAGCCTATCTTTCTTTTGACACTTTAAGAAAGACCCTTAACCTTAATAAGTCAACCTATCCATTACCTTAACATTATCAATATAACCATTTTAGACTCGTCTAACTAATTTAAGAACAACCATGTATCAACTCTAAGACTACACACTTAACACATAGTCAAAGCATAACATGATTACCTAGATAACATCAATAGCCTAACACATACTTTCACATATAGGTAGATATGATTATACATCACCAAATCAACTACACAAATAGCCATATAAGTTCAAGTAGTTCCGACAAGGCCATGTTCATCAATATACTAGAAAGTAACGCCGACAAGGCCACATCAATTCACATAGCACCGCCACCAAAGGTGGACCAAACTAATCATAACATAATTGAAGTATAATTAGCATTTAAATAAGAAGAAATAGGTCAGAGTACCATCACTTCATCATCAACACTTCAAGCCAATACCAAATCACCCAATTCAACATCATAAGGCCCTTACCCATGGCCATGAACACCAATTCAATGCACAATTATATAAATCAATGAAATCTAACCCAATCCAATATAGGTTCAACAATCCAATACCAATTTGATAACAATTGAATACAATTCTTACATCAATAGAAAGCCCATAAGAAACTACACATGAATTCATCAATATTAAGCCAATATCAAGTAACCCATAATTTAGTCAAAATCATAGGTTCATCAACTTCGTGGGTTCATAGGTAATTTAGGTTAAAATCATCAGTACAACATCAATCTAATCCATAATAGACGTTTGAAAACCATTAATGCAAGAACCCATGGTAGAATCATGAAATTGGACAATTCACCCTTTGAAAACTTTGAAAACATCTTTGAAAGTTGGGCTCCTTGATGAAACGAGTTTCAAGGATCAAAAGACATACCTCAATGAATCTAATTCTTCACTTTGATGAAGAATTTCCACTCAAAACGTCACCTCCAAGCTGTTCCTTGATTTGGACTTCAATGTAGTCTTTGAGATTTCTTAAGCGATTTTGGGGTTTTGATTTTAGAAGAATGAAATATTCTAAGTGTCAAACACTTATATACACATTTAAAATACATAATGTACCCTTAATAAACTGCCAATACTCTTGTTTGGAAGTGGGGTGAATTTTCAAATTCACCCCTAGCTTGGCAGTGAAACTGCACGAAGGGACAGCCCACAGACGACTTCCCCATCGACGGGGCGTAAGACCACTTACGGGCCGTGCTAGCAACCGTCGATGGGTTCTAAGGCTTGGAAATGGGATCTTGGCTTCCTAGTCTATGTATCCAACGATTTCCACCACCTACGGGGCGTCGACCAGGCCACTGGCCGTCGATTGCCATCCGTAGGTGGACTGCCTTTTGGCAGTTTTGGCCACCAACTTGGGTCCTTCCTCAAGGACCCTTGGATGGTCCTTGGGGATAATTTCCCGGACGTTTCCAACCCAAATATGATTGTCTATGAGCTTAACACCTCTCACATAAGTTTCATCCAAAACGAACACGTAAAACTCGACAAAACATGCTTAGACACACAAGGTCGATTCAAGGCATATCTTTCGAACGTCATGAACGTTCTTGGACATTTGACCTCCAAACTCCACGAAACTTGACACACTAACTTTATACACCATTGAAACTCATTAACGAATCTTACAACCTAATGAATTACACATAATCACATATAACCACATACGAGGCATTTAGGTGACTTAGTCGTCGAACGTCTTAGTCATCCCTTGACATTTGACTTCCAATGCGCCTAATACTTTAGCTACTGCCTCTATACCATATTATAGACCACATTAGGACCTTAGAACACCATTACCAACATGTTAGGCTCTAGATATCCTAAGTCATTTTCGAGGTCTTACAATCTCCCCCACTTGGACAACATTCGTCCTCGAATGACACTTGCCACTCTCCGAACACTTCCAAGATTAGAGAATCAACTTAACAGAACATAACCAAACCACATAACCCACAATCAAGGAGAAAGCATCAATTTAACAAAGTCAAAAGATTGATAACACAACAAGAAACTAGAATACAATTCTATAACTCATTATGCTACAAAACTCACATGCTTCATTCCAAATAGCAAAAACTCATTTTATATTCATTATTATACTCATACACATCACTTATAACCACATAACAACAATTATAGACAAACGAATCAATTAGTCAATTTTCGAAAAATATTATAGTGAATAGTGAACAGTGATTTTAGACAAATTTTTCAAAAAATGAAATCTTAAGCAATTCATGATATCGACATGCTCATATGCAATGTAACATCATATAAACTCCTTTTACAACATGCTCATAACTCAATAAAACACACAATGCAAAGAAGTTAATGAAATTCAATTTCAACCAAACTCCTAAACATCATGCACAAGCAACAACTTCTAGCACAATTCTAGCCATACTCCCCCACTTAGAAAGAAGTCATACTATAACAAGAGAAACAAAGACTTACCAATGTCGTCAGCATCACTCTCATCCGGCTTCTCACCTCTAGTCCGGAGTGCATAGATACGCCTCCTAGTTGGAGCATCTTCCTTTGGAAGACTAGGCTCAACCTTCTTACCCTCCTTCCTAGAAGCAATGTTTGGACAATCTCACTTTGTGCTCATCTTTTCCAGATCCAAAGCAACTACCGGTACCCAATAGACACTCACCAAAATGTCTCTTACAACAAGTGGCACATGTAGTTTTGCCATTGCTAGAATCACCTCCTTTCTCAAACTTCTTCTTAGGAACACCAGGTCCATCTTGAGTTAGAGCCCTCTTTTTGAACCTAGGTTGCACTTGGTCACTAGCAACACTCCTTTTCAAGTTACTTGACATCCTCCTAAGTTTAGACTCTTCAATTGATTGTGCATACACCATGAGTCTAGCCAAAGTCATATCATCATGCAACATAACCGTACGGCATTCCTCCCTCACTAAGTTGGCTACACCCGTCACAAAGCGACTCATTCATCCCTTGGATTAGACACTAGGGAAGGTGCATACCTAGACAAAGTTGAGAATGTCAAAGAGTATTTCTCAACACTCATATTGCCTTGCTTGAGATTGATAAATTCTTCTACCTTAACCTCTCTCCTCTCACGGGGAAAGTACTTGCCAAGAAAAGCTTCCTTGAATTCTTTCCACTCAATAGGACCCAAGTTATTTGGCCTATTGTCTTTCCATTGAGTGCACCAAATTTGAGACACATATATCAATTGATAAGAAGCCAACTCCGCCTTCTCCCTAGATGTAACCCTCATAGCACTCAAAACCTTGTACACACCATCAAGAAATTCTTGGGGATCCTCATTCACCTTTGAGCCAAGAAAGATTGGAGGATTCAACCTCACAAAGTCTCTCAACCTAGATGACATAGTGCTCTCCATGTCATTAACCCTAGGCACCATGTTCAAGTTAGCTTGAGTAGTCATGGCTCGGGCTAAAGCAATCAAAGCCTATCTAATATCCCTATTAGTGAACTCTGGGGGAACCATCGAAACCTCATTACCTCCTTCAACATTAAGAACTTCATCACCTTGGCGATGCACTTGAGCACCTTGAGCACCTTGGACACCTTGCCCATCTTGAGGAACTTGCTCAACTTGCTCAACTTGAGGAGGAACTTCCTCATCAACCCTTCCCTCTTCCATACTTCTAGCGGCCATCCTTCTAGTATTCATCTCCTAGAAAACAAGGAAACACTTTTAGAAGGATACTCATAACATAACTCTACCGCACGAACATAGGAGTAGAAATGAAGAGAAACACTATCGTCCTATAGCCTCTCGCCCATAGATGTGTCGCCACTCACACCGATGGTCAAGACTCTACTAGACGTGACTTTTCGAGACTTTTTGATACCTAAGACTACTTCCGTTAACCTATGCTCTAATTCCAAGCTTGTCACATCCCGCAACCACACCCTAGAAGATAGGGTGCAATCTTGGATTGCCACCAGTGTATTCGACCTCTCGGAGGTCTCATACAAGCCTATCATATCATTCATTGCATATACATAACGAAAAGTAGTGCGGAATTAAAACTTTTCGTAAAACAATACAAAAGTCTTACACTCTTTCATAGATGGAAATAGGAAAACACTAAGTCTCGAATCATCATCTTAAGACACGACAATAATTGGGTCACGGCCCATACGAATTTAGAATCATACTAATCTAGTCTATTACAAATTTTATAAAAGAAACATAAAATGACATATATGCCCCGAGTCAAGTGAGGACATACTTCAACTCTTCTTGAACGATCTCCTTGTCCAAGTCTTCTTCTCAAAGCTCTTCACCTACCAAGAACTATAGATAGAAAATAAAGCATGGAATTAGTACAACCACATGTACTAAGTATGGCATTATGCATAAAATCATGAAAACGGACTTTATTGGAAATATGCATCTTTTCTTTAAAACATCATAATATCATCATAAGGATAGCATTTAGCAACTTAGAATCACATAAGAGAACACTTAAACCGAAATCATAAATTTAGAGCTCCCTTTACAGTGAGTTCACTTCACTGTACAGTGAAATCCATTCACTGTTACACCCTCTCTAGATGTGCCTAAACAATCCTCAAGATTACTCATAATGAGACACATACACACCTACAGTACACCAACATACAAGACATACATAATATGAAAAACTCCCCTACCAAGGCTATCAAAATACTTACTCAAGTACTCCTAGAAGAGAACGCCCATATATTCACTTCAAGGCTACCTAAATAATCCTTAAGACTTCCTAGGTTTAAATCATGTCAAACATATCAAGCAACTTACATAACTAGAGTCATTCTCAAGACTTCCAAAGATAAGACATGAAGAGATCATCCTTTATGCCCTCTTCACATTTTAACTGAGGAATCCTTAAGTCACTTTAGGTTAGGTACTTATTCATTTACATGCTCATTATCATTAAGTAATTAGTTCATTAGTTCATTTAAGAGACATACATCACATAAAGGACATTAAAATAATGGTCTTAGAAAAGACCTAGGGACTCTTATTAACATCTTCAAAGCCTATTGTGCAATGTCTAAGTAGCGTCCCATACCACCACCCAAACTTCATAGAACTGTTCTAATGCTAATAGGTATCCCATATGATGAGAATAGGAAATAACCGACATAGAACATGGTAGCAAAGCATGGAATCCGAAGTTCTATCCTATTTTGATGAGGTGTTCTACTTGGCAATGGTAGAACATAGAGATCCCATGTAAGCACATGGTTAAGGAATATGAAGGGTGTACTTTGTATTCTAGTGTCATACTTTACTAGAACTACTTCCCTTAACCATACTCACTCGATTCTAGCCTTAGTTCTCATAGATCAATTTACATCAAGGTTCATACAAATGGGTCCCATATCATGTTCATGACCCAATCACAGTTACCCTACCGAAGCAAGGTCCATTAGGGCTATCTCACAATGGCGACAAGAAGCTCATCGCGACTTTCCTAAGGTATGATATGATGTCGTTCCAGCCAATCAACCTTAAGTTCATCACTCATTACATGAAGGATACTAATATGGCTAACTAATTCACGATTCATAACCTTACCACTTGGTTCAAGGTTCCACATAAATGACCCTTTTATCATCATTCAAGTTCTCACCTATATTCATTTATTCAAGACTAAGACCTTTTAGTTTCCTAAGTCAAAACATCACATATTCACATAAGCATCAAGTAAGGGACACAAGTCTACCTAAACGAGACACAACATACTTCCATTTTATTCATTTAGCCTATCTTTCTTTTGACACTTTAAGAAAGACCCTTAACCTTAATAAGTCAACCTATCCATTACCTTAACATTATCAATATAACCATTTTAGACTCGTCTAACTAATTTAAGAACAACCATGTATCAACTCTAAGACTACACACTTAACACATAGTCAAAGCATAACATGATTACCTAGATAACATCAATAGCCTAACACATACTTTCACATATAGGTAGATATGATTATACATCACCAAATCAACTACACAAATAGCCATATAAGTTCAAGTAGTTCCGACAAGGCCATGTTCATCAATATACTAGAAAGTAACGCCGACAAGGCCACATCAATTCACATAGCACCGCCACCAAAGGTGGACCAAACTAATCATAACATAATTGAAGTATAATTAGCATTTAAATAAGAAGAAATAGGTCAGAGTACCATCACTTCATCATCAACACTTCAAGCCAATACCAAATCACCCAATTCAACATCATAAGGCCCTTACCCATGGCCATGAACACCAATTCAATGCACAATTATATAAATCAATGAAATCTAACCCAATCCAATATAGGTTCAACAATCCAATACCAATTTGATAACAATTGAATACAATTCTTACATCAATAGAAAGCCCATAAGAAACTACACATGAATTCATCAATATTAAGCCAATATCAAGTAACCCATAATTTAGTCAAAATCATAGGTTCATCAACTTCGTGGGTTCATAGGTAATTTAGGTTAAAATCATCAGTACAACATCAATCTAATCCATAATAGACGTTTGAAAACCATTAATGCAAGAACCCATGGTAGAATCATGAAATTGGACAATTCACCCTTTGAAAACTTTGAAAACATCTTTGAAAGTTGGGCTCCTTGATGAAACGAGTTTCAAGGATCAAAAGACATACCTCAATGAATCTAATTCTTCACTTTTATGAAGAATTTCCACTCAAAACGTCACCTCCAAGCTGTTCCTTGATTTGGACTTCAATGGAGTCTTTGAGATTTCTTAAGCGATTTTGGGGTTTTGATTTTAGAAGAATGAAATATTCTAAGTGTCAAACACTTATATACACATTTAAAATACATAATGTACCCTTAATAAACTGCCAATACTCTTGTTTGGAAGTGGGGTGAATTTTCAAATTCACCCCTAGCTTGGCAGTGAAACTGCACGCAGGGACAACCCACAGACGACTTCCCCATCGACGGGGCGTAAGCCCACTTTTGGGCCGTGCTGGCAACCGTCGATGGGTTATGAGGCTTGTAAATGGTATCTTGGCTTCCTGGGCTAAGGCTCCAACGACGCCCACCACCTACGGGGCGTCGACCAGGCCACTGGCCGTTGATTGCCATCCGTAGGTGGACTGCCTTTTGGCAGTTTTGGCCACCAACTTGGGTCCTTCCTCAAGGATACTTTATCTACTGCCTCTATACCATATTATAGACAACATTAGAACCTTAGACCACCATTACCAACATGTTAGGCTCTAGATATCCTAAGTCATTTTCAAGGTCTTACAAGTTCAATGATTCACAATATCTCAAAGAATAATATACATTAATGTATCATTCATAATAATGATTACTACAACTACTTGATACATCTAAATTATTACATTGGTTGTATGTATCATATTCACAGCACTAGCTTGATACACTTTATAGAAATTAGTGTTACTCTAACATAGAGATACAAAATGTATCTGATAAATGTTAATTCTTAGTCTTTTGAAGTATCTATCACATACAATTCATTACGTTTATTTATACTTTTATTTCATGCTTAACTATACACATTCTCTCAAAATGACTTATGGGTACCACCAAAAAATCTGTAGAAATACTAGATACAAAATTAATTTTACACTATTGACAATTTACAACTAATATATCATGAATATCTTATCAATATCTTTTAATCATCAAAAACAAAAAACAACTATCAACATAATACATATGCTAATAATAATAATAGTATTGTATCATACAAGATTAGGATAGAGATTAATAAAAAAGTCACGTACCTTTTTCTATAAGATCGTTTTATCAAAGTTATGTGTCTCTCTACCAATCTTCTTAGTTGTATGAATACATAATGGATACATTGCAAATTCAGGCTCGTCTTTTTCACCATCAAATAAAGTTTTACACCTTTATTGTTTTTAGTTTTCCATGGAGATGAGTTATTACCTGTATCTAATTTCTAAAATTTACGTAGGCTCATCGATCTCCAAGTAGACTGAAATGGCGGCTTTGAGATTGACAATTTCATCACTTTTGTAACCTTCATAAGTCATCTTGCTTACCAAAATATTTTATTCTCTCAACAAAGTCGATATAGATTCATATTGTATCAACTAATATTGTTGAGTAATTTGAATTTTTCACGAATTGGACTGCAATGGCGACTTGATGAAGATGATGAAAATTTGAATTTTGAAAGACATGAACTTGTTACGAATTGGGATGGATTGATAATAATGACCTATGCTTGAATCGTGGGATTTAGGATCTATTTTAGATTAATTTTCCTAATAAAGCGCAACAGCCAACTGTTTTCCTTGAAAGGTGCAAGTGCCAGCGGTTACAATGTATCACATCTAATGTATCCGGATGACTTCTATTTTAAGGGATTTTTGTAAAATAGAAAAAAGTAGGGATAAGATGTAATTTAGACATTACAATATTGAATTTATGTAAGTTATACTTTTCTAATTCTATACTCGGTTGGAGTTTAGGCTTTAGGACTGTCTGAAACATGGTCTCTAATAGTATTATCCTCTCATGTGTGTAATCTGTCAACCTCTGTATCCCGTGTGAGCTTCATCCGCTCGATTTGCGTCATATTTAGTGTTTCTGTTCCAGAAAATAAATAACCATCCCTTCCCTTTGCACTCCATATTATTTTTACTTATGCTTATGTGCAACATGTTAGCTGGTAGGATAGTTTTGTTTGGCTTTGATTATCTACCGTTCGATTTTACTCCCCTTTAGATGATTTTGGTAAAAATTTCACTAACTCCTCACCCTTTGTTTAAAAAATAATAATTTGGATTTAGCACCGTAAGATCTCACCAAAATGATTGTTTTTACTTTGTGCATGAGTTGTTTTATTAGATAAAGTGCAGCATGTTTCCTTTACATATTTTATGATATTTTCATAAGTGTATACCCATGCAATGTGTGCTACTGCCTAGTTAACTGAAGTTGTTTCTTGTGATAGTTCCTGTGAAGCATAATTTCAAGCATAATTTCGGTCAGAATGGTTTCTAGTTTCCTTCCATGATTATACGGTCATTGGTTGGTTGTGGATTAATTGTTCTATTTTTTTAGAGGTCTTAGGCATTTTTTTTATTTCTTCTTCTTGCTTATGGTTGGAATTATCTCTTCATCCAAATTTTGCTTTAATCGTTGAATACTTGAGGCCCTCACAGTGCTCTATACTAATTCAAAGCTTATATGATTTGCTTTATTACTATTAGTATTAATGTTGTTAGGATTATATTTTGGTATTATTATTATTATTATTATTTTTACAACACTTAAGACTATGATAGCAATGTATGAGTTCGGCCCATGTAATATTTTTTCTACTCCCTATTAAGTCACTAAATTGCTACTCACAATTTTTTTGTTTGTTTATATTACATGTGACTGACAAGTCGAGTTCATCTTGTACTCCATAACGATTTCCTTGCATTAACTTTTCCACCCACGAAGGTCCAAACCTTCATTTTCGAGTCCAGCAACCACTAAATTCGACGTACAGGTCCCGAGTTGAAAGAATTCGTGCAGATCAAGAAATTAAAGAAATTAGGCCCAAGAGTCCAAATATTTTTTTATTTAAGTGTTGTATTTTATTATTTTGGGCCTAAGCACTTATCTTTTATTTTTTAATCATTATTATTTTGCTAGAATTTAGGACAGGTACCAAATCGAAGGGTCCTAAGACCCAAAACGAAATGAGTCAAAATATCGATCCAGGTGGACAGAAACCGGATTTGGACCTAACTCTCTCTCTCTCTTACTTTATCGTTTATTTTGCTTGTTACTAATTGCCGTTAGTCTTAGGGTTGAAAAAATTCAAAATCCCCTCAAGACGCCGTTTGTTTTTATTTAATCAAGTCTAAACAACTCACTCAGATAGTAGGTTAATATATTTCGCTATTGAAAGGATTCTAAATAAATCTATCAATCCAAGCTTCAGTTAAACTTTTTAGCCAAACAAATTAGTTGCCGGAAAATCACATTAGTGGGTATTTTAGGTGCCGTACAAACTTTCCTAAAATACTAATAAGAACCCCCGCACTCCTTTAATATTTTCAGCCAATTCATTTTTTAATCTTTTGAAAAAATAAGTTTTTTTTATTTTTTTTCCAAAAATTAAGTGGCGACTCTAAACTCTAAACAAGTCATATAACAACAAATATTTGTTCATTAAAATAAGACATTTTACCATTCACACTAAGCATAACCGTGTAGTCATAATAGTCATACTTACCCTCCTTTGGTATCATTATTCGCTTACTTCATATAGACAAGGAACTATCACCTTAAGTCTATCATATCATTGGAGGAAACTATGTCAACAATCCATCAAACATACATCATAAGCATAAGTTATATAACATATTCATTACATAAATCATAAAACCTAAAAGGAAAATATCATAAATACCTTGAAAGAATATTTGTTCAATTCATAAATAAGATCCCGTACTCTCATCCGTACTAAGTAAATTTCCTTAGGTAACCATATTGCATATCTCATATTCTTATTTATACGACTACTATATTGGGGACATAACCCTTAACCGACATAGATCACGTGAACTAACATGGAATCCAGTGTGTACCCCATAGAAAAAAGGGGTTATTCTACTTACCGAAGGTAGAACTATACTCTTAACATAGGTGTATTCAATAGCTAAGTAGCCTATGTAGGCGCATAGTTATGTGATAATGAGATTGCTACTAAAAATCCGGAATCAACTAAGGTAGAAGGTTTCTTTCACATGAGATACCTACTTTGGGAACCCGATTACAACTAGTGTAAAAGGAACCCATTTGGAAAAGCCGGACTCAACTACTGTAAAACATTTTAAGGGAAAGTCGGACTCAATTACGTACAAGCTTCCATTTCATATATATATATATGTATATATATATATATCCACTCGGAGGTATGCAATAAGTCCTATTGAGTTCACATTAATTCTTGACTTATGTTCATATTTGTGGAAGAATGTCTTGACACACAATCAAACATAACTAATTCTAAAGCTCTTATATTCAATAGGTGAGACTAGTCTTCAAACATTAGAATCACTATATGTGACAAACCTTTCACCTCATATCATATTCATGCCTAAGTGTGTCTACGGAATTAACCTTCAACAACACTACAACTAGGTCATGCGCATATTCAATTTACTCTGAAAGTGTTTCTAAAGCATGTACTAAAGTGTAACGTTTCGGATAACCATATGTCCAATGAAGAGCCCAGTATGCCCTTAGGATAGCCTATTAGGGGTACATAGGCACTCCAATGCCCAATATTGAGAAATATTGGGCATAGTATAGAAATATTGGCTAAGAGATATTAGCCAATTGTCTATATACGAATATGAAATACACTTTTTGGGTTGCCATACCCCAATCCAAGATTGATGTTCAATAAATTTACCTGCAATGAAGACCCTAAGCTAATATAATTGGCACTATGTACATATAGACCCACAACCAACGTGTGAGGTATGAGGCATCCAAGTGTCAAGCCTATATACTATAGCACATGACCATTTAAAATGATCATGTAAATTAAGCAGTTCCTAAGGACATGGTGAGGGTCCTTGGGACAATAAGTAAACATTCCCAAATGAGCCATCAAGATAAATTAGTTAGGAAAGTGCAACAAACCCATGTGCAAGCACATGGGCATCACACGTGAAGGAGCCGGCCAAGGGGGACCACGGAACCACCCTAACAGAATTTGGTTATGGCGGTTAGGCAAGACACGCACGGGCGGGTCCCTCCATGTGGTACCAGCCAGACTAACTAACTCTAAGTCTTAACCAACTATCCTAACTAGAAAACTAACCTAGGACTAACCGAATTGGACCTCCTAATGCACCCGACAACGTAGGACTTGGTCGGGTGGCACCTAACTAACTTGGGGACAACCTAGTACCTAACCTAGGATGGTCCAAAGTTGTTAGTTGTGGTCCTAGTGACTTAGGGGTACTTTAGTAATTTCCTTAAGTCCCTTATTTAATTAATTAAGCCATCAAATTAATTAAATTAAGCCTTGATCAGCCGAGACACTTAGTCAAAATTGTAATTGGCTAAGTCAATGGTCCTCTTATGTCTAGTCAACTTAGGAGGGGCGTTTTAGTAATTAACTAATTAGTTATTTAATTAAGTTAATTAAGTATTAAGTTTTATAATTCAAGATCAGTTCCTAAACCTAGAATTCACGATCAAATCTTGAGAGACTCACGACTAACGCAGTAAACAACAAACCGCAAGAACGTAGAACGCTAAAGTCTCTCATAGGCGATTTCAAAGTACTTTTCAATAATTTCGTTAGGGTGATCGTCGTAGATTTGAATCTAAATAAGGCATGGGTTTCTCTCCTGGAATTCTTTCTCCAAGAGTACTTTCCATCGTCGTAATTAATGAAATATCGAAAACTAGGGTTATTCCCAAAGTTCTCGTCGAACTTCCCTTTCCCTAGTATCCTTGTTACGATTTCAATATTGAATAGGTTAGAGATCATGTTGTTGGTATATGGTGCTGGCTGATACTAATGTGTATGGATTTTGATTAAAGAATGTTGAATAAACCTATTAATTGGACATGCTAAGGATTTCTTACGTGAATTAAAGAATGATGTATTACTAAGATATGTTCAAAAAATGTTAAGTGTGATGTGTGACGTCTTAATGCATATTTACTGTTAAGGTGACTTTATGAAAGTGTTATACTCATCAAATATTAATATGATTCTGTCCAAAATGCTTAAAAACGTTATGCCTAAAGTCATGAACTAAGATTGGCTTGAAAGACATCCTATGAAATCACACCTTGAATGAATTGACTATCTGATACCATTAAAAATGGCTAACACTACTTTGTCAAAACGAATGCATGCTAATGGCTAGGGTATTTTGTAAATGATTGAAAGATTGGCTAAAGATTCATACATATTAAGTTTAAATATGAGCATACGTAAAATTGGCTTACGCCAACAAAAATGGTTTGCTAGTTTAACATCCCAAATGTTGAGGCCAATACTAATCATATGCCAATCTTGCGTAGTAAGAGTATCAAATATATTATAAGCACTTCTACAGTAATTCAATGAATCCATAACCAAGGGCATGCCATTCATTGGGACAAATACCAACATGCTCTAAAAGAATGAACGATGAACACATGAATCTCATTGAATGAAGTGCTCATCATCCATAAACGATAATATGAAGATGCTACACTAAAGTAAAGAAGTAACGTGAGTTATAACATAATTAAAGGGGTCTAAACTAAGTAAGTGACCAGAATGGGGTGTTAAAGAAAGTGAGACAAGTCTTACTTACAGCTAAGTTACTATGTTAAAAGAATACTCACGAATGAAGGTGTTAGAACGTGTGAGACTAGTCTCATTAACACCTAAATATGATATGTAAGGACAATTCACATTTCATCAATGTAAAGTAAGGATGAGATGTAAGGACAATTCACATCTCATCAAATGTAAAGTAAGGATGATATGTAAGGACAATTCACATTTCATCAATGTAAAGTAAGGATGTTATGTAAGGACAATTCACATTTCATCAATGTAAAGTAAGGATGACAAGTCATCAAAAGAGTACGTAAATCTCAATCTAGAAGCAAGCTTCCATAATGCTTGAGTCAACTCTAAAAGATAAAGAAGAAAATGAAAGTGAGCACAGCACCAATAGACTAGTTATGAGCATGTGCTTGCACGTGTAAGTCTCATGTGACGAGGCTACCACCGAGGTGGATAAGTAGTCTCATTAAGTCCCTAGTCTTCGAAATATGTCTAGCCAACATAGGAACTAGCGAGTGGTTTCCACCTAAGCGAGCTAGGCATGTACGGTTTCACCTTGGCCAGTGATTCCACCCTTTTTCGGTGTGGGGCAGACACAAGATTTCATGTTTACATCACATGATCTATGTCATTTAATGCTCACGATATGTTCTTGGTTCACTATAGCCGTGAGCCACTCCCTTTTGGTGTAGAGTGAACACTTGAGATGGATTCGCCTTAGTCGGGGATCACCCCTTTCCATGTGTGGGGCAGACACTGGATTCCATGAGTAGCTCACATGGTCTAGATTTATTTTAACCGGTGAATCACCCATTTTCGCTGTGGGGCAGACACTGGATTTCATGTTAGCTCGCATGATCTTATTCCCTATGATGTCTCTATGAAAGTGAGAATGAATGATGATGATGGAACGTATGTTCAAAGTGAGCAATGATGAAGAGCTTAAGAATGTCAAGTGACAATATCACACTCATGAAGTTTCAGCAAATAATGGGCACAACCAAATAAGATTGACTTATAATGACTTCTTATATGATGCCAATAAAGGGAAGTATAAACATAATGTTAACTAAATGCCTCATAACTTCCCTAACATGAAAGTAATGAAATATGTGGCATAGACAATAGAGACTGGCTTATGAGATGTTAATGAATATATAGTGTAAAGAATGACTCACTATAAGGTAGGAAAATCATTCCTTAGTCCTTGGTTTACTTACATCGATTCATTGTTGGTATGGGACTACAATGAATCATTGCACTTGTAAGTAAAACATAGGACTAAAGGAATTATTGAACTACACAACAACAAGAAGAAAAAGACTAAAAATAAAACTAAGTATAGATCAATGAGCTCTCCGCTTGGGGGTTAGCAAATTTTCAAATCCTCGCCCGAGTGGTTCTAAAATTATGTTGATGATACTAATGTCTTGTAATCATATAGAAAATGAGTTGTGTAGTTTGAATGCATTAAAATACATCATATTCATACCACAATTCACAACTAACGAATTAGGAGAGTTTAATGACTAGACTTTCCAGAAATGGCATGTTGTTTAGGAAGAGCTTTCATTGATCATGCATAGCTCTATGTGTATGTGTGCATACACCCATACTTAGTACAAGTGGTGTACTAACCCTCTACAATTTACTATTTTTATAGGCGCAGGTCAGAGGGCAGATTGACGACACTTGCATTGGTTTGGATTTCAGCATTTTCTCCAGACCATTTGGTAGGTCCTTTTGATTTCGAGGATGCTACACGCATTAGTCCAGCTTTAGATATAGACATAGCTAGTGGATGTTGTCCCTAGTATTTCTTTCACATTTCATTTCGAACCTTTTGATGTAAGGACATTTTGGCAACTTAATATATATTATATTCATCGTTTGCTTTGAAATGTTATTGATATTAGATGGTTGTCTATTGATGTTGAGCTTAGTATATAATGTTTAATACATCATGACTATATGAAGTCTAAGTAAACTTCATACATATAAAAAGTTTTAAATTATCCACAAATTTAACTAGATGAATATGATGAATGCAAGATGAGGCTTGTCTGCGACCTACGAGAGGTCAACGACGCCGGTGGTGATTCGGATTCCAGAATCCGGGTCGTTACAAACTTTGTATCAGAGCATGAGGTTAAATTACCTAGGATCTAAAGCTCAACACAACCACGTTACGTAGTCTCTAGCTTATGGTTGTGAAGCGTGCCACAATCATGACTTAGAGACTACACGATGATAGGAAATTCTCCCTTCTTCTACTCTTTATTGTGCCATGTAGAGTTGTGACATTTTATGTCATTTTGAGGATCTAACTCTCTTCTTGTGTATACGTGTAGAAAATGAACACAAGGAGGAATGCCGCGAAAAGAGTTGAGGAAGCAGCTGCGGAAGGGAATCAAGCTCCACCTCAAGCCCCAGCTGCTGCTGCACAAGTTCCTGTCAATCCAGATGGGTTGACAGATGGTGAAGTGAGGAACTCTTTGCTGCAAATGGCACAGGCCATCATGACTCAGGATCAAGCCATCACGGCTCAAGCCACGAGAGAGGGTGCTCCCAGAGAGAACCCGCACGCTAGTACCATGGCTAGCAGTCTAAGGGACTTCACCAGGATGAATCCCCCAGTGTACTACGGGTCCAAGGCCAGCGAGGATCCTCAGGAGTTTGTAGATGAGGTCCACAAGATTCTGTGTGCCATGGGAGTTGATGAGAAGGCGAAGGCTGATTTGACTGCATATCAACTCAAGGATGTGGCACAGGTTTGGTACCGGATATAGGCTGATGGTCGAGCTAGAGGAGATGTTTCCATCACTTGAGATGTTCTCAAGACTTCCTTTCTGGAGACGTTCTTCCCAAGGGAGCAGAGAGAAGCCAATGTTGAAGAGTTTATCAACCTAAGACAAGGAGGTTTGTCTGTCAAGGAGTATTCCTTGAAATTTGTGAAATTGTCCAAGTATGCTTCTTCTCTGGTGACAAATAGCAGGGACGAGATGAGCAAATTTGTTACCAGCGTATCTGAGGATTTGGTGGAAGATTGTCGGACATGCTGCATGACAATATGGATCTGGGAAGGTTGATTGTACATGCTCAACAAGTAGAAGAGAGCTGCCGCAAGAGGCGAATTCACGAAGGTAAGAAGCCTAAGGCCGCGGACCAACCTAGTTCGAGCTCGGGTAGGGGCTCATTTGGAGTCCAAAACAGGCCTAAGTTCAAGAGGCACTCAGGTAACTCCGCTCCTTCAGGTAATTCAAGAGTTAAGGTGAATAAGTCTTGCCCCAGAAAAGGCAATGACCGTAACGTCCAGCGAACCAACAGACCATGTGGTAAGTGTGGGCGTTCGCATAGAGGTGACTGTTTGGTAGGTACTAATACCTGTTTCGTGTGCAGCAAAAGTGGACACATGGTCCGAGATTGTCCTCAAGTGAATAATCAAGCCAAGGTAAATGCTCATCCTCGACCGAATGCAAATGCTGCAGCTGAACCTCCCGGGAGGAACATGTTCTATGCGCATAAAGGTAGAGATGAACAAGAGAAGTCAGTTGATGTAGTGAAAGGTACGTTGCATGTCTTTACTTTCCCTGTGTATGCATTATTAGATCCAGGATCCACTCTATCATTTGTCACTCCATTGATAGCTAGTAGATTTGATGTGCTTCCTGAAATCTTGCATGATCCAATAATAGTAAGTACTCCCATAGGGGATGACATTAGAGCTGAGAAAGTGTACAAAAATTGCCCAATTCACGTCCTTGATATAGTCACTCACGCTAATCTAGTGGAGTTAGCCATGCTCGATTTTGACATAATCTTGGGTATGGATTGGCTTCACAAGTGTTATGCCACAATAGACTTTTGAAACAGGGTAGTGAGGTTTAAATTTCCAAATGAGTTAGAACTGGAATGGGAAGGGCGTGGTTCAAGTCCAGTCGGCCAAATTGTTTCAAACTTAGAGGCCAATAAGATGATAGCTAAGGGGTATTTATACCACTTAGTTAGAGTCAATGACTTAGATCAAGAAGTCCCTTCCATAGATTATGTGCCAATAGTGAATGAGTTCCTAGATGTCTTTCCGGAGGATTTACCAGGAGTCCCTCCTGAACGTGAGATTGACTTTGGTGTTGATTTAGATCCCAACACCAAGCCAATTTCTATTCCCCCGTATAGGATGGCACCAGCGGAACTCAAAGAGTTGAAGTTAAAGTTAAAAGATCTACTTGATAAGGGCTTCATCCAACCGAGCATATCCCCATGGGGTGCTCCAGTGTTGTTCGTAAAGAAAAAGAATGAAACCCTTAGAATGTGCATCGATTATCGGCAACTCAACAAAGTCACTATAAAAAATAAGTACCCTCTTCCCAAAATCGACGATCTATTTGACCAACTCCAACGTTCAAGTTTCTTTTCCAAGATAGACCTTCGGTCAAGCTACCATCAGCTCAGAGTGAAGCGAGAAGACGTCCCTAAGACGTCTTTTCGTACTAGATATGGGCACTATGAGTTTCTGGTTATGTTATTCGGTCTCACTAACGCACCAGCCGCATTTATGGACCTTATGAATAGGGTCTTTCGTGAGTACCTTGATTCCTTCGTCATAGTATTCATAGACGACATTCTCATATACTCTAAGTCTAAGGAAGAGCATGAGGTACACTTAAGAAAGACATTGCAAGTACTCAGAGAACATCAGCTGTATGCGAAGTTCAGCAAATGTGAATTCTGGTTGAGATCAGTGACCTTTATTGGTCATGTTGTGACCGACCAAGGTGTTGAAGTTGATCCTAAGAAGATTGAAGCGGTGAAGAATTGGCCGAGACCCCTTATTCCTATAGATATTCAGAGCTTTTTGGGTTTAGCCAAATATTATCGCAGGTTTGTGGAAGGGTTTTCCACTATTGCTGCACCATTTACCACATTGACCAAGAAGAAGGCGAAGTTTGACTGGTCCGAGAAATGTGAAAAGAGTTTTCAAGAACTCAAGGACCGACTCACTTCGGCCCAGTGTTGACATTGCTGAGAAGTAGTGAGGGGTACGTGGTATATTGTGATGCTTCCCGAGTAGGTTTGGGATGTGTTCTCATGCAGAAAGGTAAGGTGATTGCATACGCATCAAGACAATTGAAAATCCACGAAAATAACTACCCGACTCACGATCTTGAACTAGCCGCGGTTGTTTTTGCGTTGAAGATGTGGAGACATTATTTATATGGTTTACATGTTGATGTGTATACTGACCATAAGAGTTTTCAGTATGTATTCACAGAGGGAGTTGAATCTTCGTCAGAGGAGATGACTAGAACTTCTCAAAGATTATGACATGAGTGTGTACTATCACTCAGGTAAGGCCAACGTGGTGGCCGATGCATTGAGCAGATTGAATATGGGCACCATTTCACATATTGATGATGAGAAGAAGGAGCTGGTTAAAGAGGTGCACCAATTGGCAAGATTGGGTGTACGGCTGACAGATGCACCAAGTGGGAGTGTTTCGGTTCACTCAAGTTCCAAATTCTCATTTGTTGTAGATGTTAAAGCCAATCAACACCTTGACCTAGTACTCATGGAGTTGAAAGACTCGGTATTGAGTAAGTTGAATGATTCTTTCTTGTTAGGTGGAGATGGTGTACTCAGATATCAGAACAGATTATGTGTGCCCAATGTGAATGATTTGAGGTCAAGTATTTTGGCTGAAGCTCATGGTTCCCGATATTCCATCCATCCAGGTGCCACCAAAATGTACCAAGACCTTAAAGAGGTCTATTGGTGGGAAGGCATGAAGAGAGATATCTCTAAGTTTGTGGAGGAGTGTCCGAACTGCCAACAGGTTAAGGCCGAACACCTTAAGCCTGGAGGTCTCACTCAGATGATTGAAATCCCAATGTGGAAGTGGGAGGCTATTAATATGGATTTTGTGGTTGGTCTGCCAATGACTAGGAAACTACATGATTCCATTTGGGTTATTATTGACAAAATGACCAAGTCCTTTCACTTCATATCTGTGAAGTCTACCTTCAAGGTCGAAGACTATGCCAAGCTTTATATAGATGAGATAGTGAGATGGCATGGGATTCCTCTATCTATTATTTCGGACAGAGGGGCTCAATTCACTTCTATTTTTTGGAAATCTTTCCAAAAAAGTTTGGGTACACAGGTGAAGCTTAGTACTGCTTTCCATCGACAGACAGATGGGCAAGCAGAGCGTACCATCCAGACCCTTGAAGACATGTTGAGAGCATGTGTTATTGACTTCAAGGGAGTTGGGATGATCACTTGCCGCTGATAGAGTTCTCTTACAATAATAGATACCATTCCAGTATTGGAGTGGCACCTTTCGAAGCATTATATGGACGAAGATGTAGATCTCCGATTGGCTGGTTCAAAGTAGGAGAATCGGCCATCCTTGGTCCCGATATCGTGCATGAGGCTGTGGAGAAGGTGAAGATGATTAAGGATAGATTGGCTACTGCTTACAGTCGTCAGAAATCCTATGCAGATAACCGAAAGAGAGCTCTTGAGTTTGAGGTGGGTGATCAAGTCTACCTGAAGATATCACCCATGAAAGGGGTGATGAGGTTTGGTAAGAAAGGCAAGTTGAGTCCGAGGTATATAGGTCCTTATGAGATCTTGCAGAGAGTGAGAAACATTTGTTATAACAACCCTAAAAATGGATATGATAAGTAATGCTTAATGCGTCTAGAATGCCTACGATTAGACCAGGGTTCACACGGATTGATGCGAGTAGAACCAGACCTCGGAACCCTTGCTACAGCTAAGCCAACTAACTTGGGGAGTTAGTTGAGCTTGTAAAGGTTGGGTCCAACCATGTAGGTCTCTCGAATACGAAGATTTACTCGAAGGAGTCTTTACCGGACTTAAAAAGGGGAAATCTTAGGTTTGGAGGGTCTAGGGGTAAAATGGTCTTTTTCCAAGATAAGGGTAGTATCGTAATTACCCTAAATATATAATTAATTATTTAATTAATAAGGTGGAGGGGCAATTTGGGGAGAGAGGGCCGAAAATTGGCTCTTGAAGTGAAGTCTTGCTCTACCCGGGTTCGAACCTAGGTGGAAGCAATGAATTAAAATTGTTTTTAATTTAAGTTGGTAAATTAATATAATTAATTTATATTTATTATTTATTAGCTGATTTAAAATAAAAGAAAATCAGATTTTTAATAATTAACTAAACCTTATTTGACTAAGTCCTAAACTAGACTCCTAAGCCTAATATAACACTCTCCTATCACGCCTATCTCTCAACACACGATCATTCTCTCTTCATATTAACGTTCTCTCTGCCAAATAAAGTACAAGAAAAGTAGGTAAACGAAAGTTCTTCACACTTGAAGAACTCACAACGAAAATTATAAACAAACAACTAATCAATCACGTAGGCAAAGAGAAGGTTTTCCGTCGAGTTTGGTGTTGAACTTTTGGTGTTGGACGTGTGTTTGGAGGAGTTCTTTGGGCAGAAAGTCGAGGTTTGAATGTCAAAAAGGTATGGGTTCTCTTCTCTCTTGGTCCCTTTCCCAAGAGACCCCTTAAGGTTCAGATTATTCAGTCTGAAAACTAGGGTTGTTCCCCGTTGCATGTCCCTGTCACTAGCTCCCATTGATTCGTAGGTTGGGTATGATTGCTGGTAGATTTAGGTGTATGTTGTGTTTTCGTGATGAATATGTTTATGTTTGTGTATTTGAAATCGTATTAATGACAACCTGTGTTTTCGAAACTATGTGCATGTGTGTGCAAGAATGTGACTATGACTAATGTTCTCTGTTTGATGCTCCAAAATGTGTAACGTTATGGTTGTTATTTTACGTGCATAAACCTATGTAAATCGTGATGTTCACATAAGATGAAATGTGGCTGATTTAAGTAACAATCTTTTGGCTAAACGAATCCATGAAAATGCCCTAAAACGTTATAAATGAACTACGAAATTTCCCTAAGAACTAATGTGTAATTTGTTGAAAAAGGTGTAGAAAAATCGTGGAATAAATTTCCAGAACCTGGAAATAGGCTTTAAAAAGAATTTGGAAATTTTGGACGTTAAGAAAATTAAAAAAGAAATAAGTGAGGTCTGCAGGGATCGAACCCAGGACCTCACTAAGGCTTACCCTAATAAATAACAAAAAAAAAGAAGGTGTTAGGCGGGGCTCGAACTGGGGCTGTGGTCAGCAAAATTCGCCAGGGCAAAAGGGAATAAAAATAATATGTTGTTGTGGGGTTTCGATCCCACGACATGGAAGACCCCAGTTTACTTAAAAAAAATATATATATGGGGTCATGGGGAATCGATCCCATGCCCCTCAGCGAATGCAGATATAATTTAAAAAAACAGTCGTGGGGAATCGATCCCACGCCCCTCAGCAACTGCAGTAAATTAAAACAAAAAAAGGGGGACGTGGGGGATCGATCCCACAACCCCTTTGTCAATAGCGAAATAAGAGCATAGGAGAAGGTAGAAAAAATTCATTAAAAACTTTGGGGTCTTGGGGAATCGATCTTACGCCCCTCAGTAAGCTGCAGTAATTTAAAAGAGAAGAAAAAAAGAAGGGAAAAATTAATGTGGCCATTGGGGATCGAACCTGGATCCCCAAGCCAAGGGACACAAAAATTGAAAGTTAAGGAAAATGGCTAAGTGTTGTTCAAGGGATTCGAAACCTGGTTCCGTTGCCCAACTTCCGTATTGACACATAAGTCTTATGTGATTTAAATAATTAACGAATGTTGTCTATAAGAATTAAATTGAGACTTCAATATACTTACAAGATGCATAAGTCTTGTACCACATAATCTTAGGAAGATATGAATCACTTAAACGAACTATGAATGAAGCCTCATGGCTTGTATGTATAGACCCATAAGTCTAACATACGTTTAAAAATAAGAGAACCTAAGATGTATGTAATGAAATGATGTAAACCTAGAAGGGTTAAGTACGAGTGTAAAACACACTAAATGGCCAAGTGTATTGGCATACGATGAAATGAATATTATGTAATGAAATGATGATACCCTAGAAGGGTTAAGTAAGAGTGTGAAACACACTAAATGGCCAAGTGCATTGGCATATGATGAAATGAACATTCACGTAATAAGGGGTGAGTAATTATGAAGAGCAATGTGCTAAAGTTAATGAATGTGGTGACAACATGATAAGAGGCTAATGTAAAAGATGAGAGCAATATCAAATGATCCTAAGTAAATGTTACCAAAACGTACTCACCTATGAGAGTGTAAAGTTAATGAAGAGACTAGTCTCTATGAACACTCTAATGAAAGTATTGAGAATAATGTATACTTAATACTAATGATGAGATGAGAAATCATCTATTGAGATATGATGTCCTCATACTAGAAGCCAGCTTCCATGACGTATGAGTTGAATGAAATGGAACTTTTTACTGAGCACGGATAGATTAGCTATGAGAGGTGATGACTTCTTTTGGGAAGGGCGGAGGTTCACGTAACTCTCATGAGATGAGACTGTCCGGCATGCCGGGTATGGGTCTCCTTATATCTCCTAGTCTTCGAACCTATACTGCCAATATAGGGATCTGGCAGGGTTAAATTCCCATGTACGCTAGCATGTTTTGGGTCACTTTGGCCGGTGATTCCACCTCTTTTCGGTGTGGGGGAGACACTGGATTTCATGATGCTCACATGATCTATGTTGGTTAAAATTAAAGTTCCCAATGAATGAATGAGGCCAGCCTCAAATGATGCACATAATGAAATGGACGATACCAAATGTGTTAGGATAGGATAATCAAGAGGTGAGCTAGACTCAAGTAATGACACTAGGTTATTCTTGATCATTGCACAGAAAACCCGATGAGAGTCTTAAACTACATCCTAGGTATAGCTGGTGTTTACACTAGCTTATGAATGAATGAAATGAAGTACGTATGAATGAATGAAGCAGACTCTTTGTTTGCTATGGAAGACTCCCTAGTTGAGGTCCCATATGTTGAGCGCTCATTTTGGGAAGTCTTAATGTCAAGTCCATGATTCCAAGGTCTCACGGCATATGAATGAATGATATGAAAGATGTTATGTGCTATATGCAATATGATATGTGCTATGTGTAAGATGTTATGTGCTGTGTGCAATATGATAAGTATGATGATGCATGTTACTCTCATGGCATGACTTTCCTAATCCAAATTTGGAAAGCTCACTAACTTTTCTAATCCAAATTGGAAAGCTCTTTCCTAATCCAAATTTGGAAAGTTCACTAACTTTCCTAATCCCAATTTGGTAAGTCCACTGACTTGACTTTCCATAATCATGTTGTTAGGAAAGAGCTATTCTAACTCATGCATGTCTTTGGTGTGTGCTTGCATATACCCATACTTAGTGCAAGTGTGTACTAATCCCATACAACTCTATATTTTTAGGTGCAGGCACAGGTGGATGCTAGAGCTTACAGGTTGATGTTGCAGCTATCCGGACGTGGAACTTTCATCCGGACTTGGTAGGCCCTCATTCTTTCGAGGATGTCTACCGTTATTTTCTAGCTTAGATGTAGACTTTAGCTAGTGGAGCATGTTCCACTAGTGTTTCTTTCCACCTTCATTTTAGAATTTGTATTGGTGTCGTTTTGGCGAAAGTACGTTTAATGCAATTATGAACTATTTCTTTCATTTGATTATCTCTGTATTAGATGGTTGATTTGTGAAAGCCTATGATGTTAAGTTTAAAATGTTTAGCATGAAATAAGAAAACAAAAAGTTCAAATTTTTCGCTAAAATTAACCTAGATGAAGTAAGAATGACGTATGTAGGCTTGTCTGCGACCTCTGAGAGGTCAACGACGCCGGTCTCGTCTGGGGTCTAGATTTCGGTCATGATAGTTGCATATGAGCTGAAATTACCTCAAGACTTGGCTTCTGTTCATCCCGTATTTCGCGTTTCTATGCTTAAGAAATGTCTAGGCGATCCAGCATCCATCCTGCCTGTTGAGGGGTTAGGAGTTGATAAAAACTTTTTGTATGAAGAGGTTCGAGTCAAAATTTTAGATCGCAAAGTGAAGCGGCTGAGGAACAAGTGGGTTGCCACCGTGAAGGTCCTATGGAGGAACCATCTTGTTGAGGGAGCAACGTGGGAGGCCGAGGCCGAGGCCGATATGAGATCCCGCTACCCTCATTTGTTCATTTCTTAAGGTTAGATATTCTCTTCCTAAGTCTGGTTTATGTTTAAGAAAACTATTAGTATAAGTGGTTTAGTCGATTAGGTGTGATAGGGCACTTATCATATGTCTTATAATAGCACTATGTGAGTTAAAACGAAGTTATGTGTGCATTTCATGTTGCTGTTTTGTGTAGCATAGACATGATTTTTGTATGGCATGAGTTGTGATGTGCATTAAGTTAAAGTGTGATTGAAAAGGAAATTCCTCAATCTCAAATATGATATTTAGATAATCTTGAATGTTATGCATTATCCAAATAAGTGTGAATCAGATATTCACAAAAGAGAAAAGTTTAAGCATGATAAAGTAACTTTCGAAAATCACCCTCTTTGTTTAAATAATGTGTAAGTGTCATTCGGGGACGAATGTTCCTAAGGGGGGGATAATGTAACGTTCTAGAAAATCATATGTCCAATGAAAAGCCCAGTATGCCCTTAGGATAGCCTATTAGGGGTACATAGGCACCCCAATGCCCAATATTGAGAAATATTGGGCATAGTATAGAAAAATTTGCTAAGAGATATTAGCCAATTGTCTATATACGAATATGAAATACAGTTTTTGGGTTGTCATACCCCAATCCAAGATTGATGTTCAATAAATGTACCTGCAATGAAGACCCTAAGCTAATATTATTGGTACTGTGTACATATAGACCCACAACCAACGTGTGAGGTATGAGGCATCCAAGTGTCAAGACTAGATACCATAACACATGACCATTTAAAATGATCATGTAAATTAAGCAGTGACCAAGGACATGGTGAGGGTCCTTGGGACAATAAGTAAACATTACCAAATAAGCCATCAAGAAAAATTAGTTAGAAAAGTGCAACAAACCCATGTGCAAGCATGGGCATCACACCTGAAGGTGCCGGCCAAAGGGGACCACGGAACCACCCTAACAGAATTTGGTTAGGGCGGTCAGGCAAGACACGCACGGGCGGGTCCCTACATGTGGGACCATCCAGCCTAACTAACTCTAAGTCCTAACCAACTATCCTAACTAGACAACTAACCTAGGACTAACCGAATTGGACACCCTAATGCACCCGACAACCTACGACTTGGTCGGGTGGCACCTAACTAACTTGGGGACAACCTAGTACCTAACCTAGGATGGTCCAAAGTTGTTAGTTGTGGTCCTAGTGACTTAGGGGTACTTTAGTAATTTCCTTAAGTCCCTTATTTAATTAATTAAACCATCAAATTAATTAAATTAAGCCTTGGTCAGCCGAGACACTTAGTCAAAATTGCAATTGGCTAAGTCAATGGTCCTCTTATGTCTAGTAAACTTAGGAGGGGCATTTTAGTAATTAACTAGTTAGTTATTTAATTAAGTTAATTAAGTCTTAAGTTTTATAATTCAAGATCAGTTCCTAAACCTAGAATTCACGATCAAATTTTGAGAGACTTACGACTAAGGAAGTAAACAACAAACCGCAAGAACGGAGAACGCTAAAGTCTCTCTTAGGCGATTTCAAAGTACTTTTCAATGATTTCGTTAGGGTGATCGTCGTATATTCGAATCTACATAATGTATGGGTTTCTCTCCTAGAATTCTTTCTCCAAGAGTAATTTCCATCGTCGTAATTAATGAAATCTCAAAAACTAGGGTTGTTCCCACAGTTCTCGTCGAACTTCCCTTTACCTAGTATCCTTGTCACGATTTCAATGTTGAATAGGTTAGAGATCATGTTGTTGGTATGTGGTGCTGGATGATCTTAATGTGTATGGTTTTTTATTAAAGAATGTTGAATAAACCTATTAATTTGACTCGTTTGATGCTAAGGTTTCTTACGTGAATTAAAGAACGATGTATTACTAAGATATGTTCAAAAAACGTTAAGTGTGATGTGTGACGTCTTAATTCATATTTGTTGTTAAGGTGGCTTTATGAAAGTGTTATACTCATCAAATATTAATATGATGCTGTCCAAAATGCTTAAAAACGTTATGCCTAAAGTCATGAACTAAGATTGGCTTGAAAGACATCCTATGAAATCACACCTTGAATGAATTGACTATCTGATGCCAATAAAATTGGCTAACACTACATTGTCAAAACGAATGCATGCTAATGGCTAGGGGCTTATGTAAATGATTGAAAGATTGGCTAAAGGTTCACACATATTCAATTTAAATATGAACATACGTAAAATTGGCTTACGCCAACAAAAATGGTTTGCTAGTTTAACATCCCAAATGTTGAGGCCAATACTAATCATATGCCAATCTTGTGTAGTAAGAGTATCAAATATATTATAAGCACTTCTAAAGTAATTCAATGAATTCATAACCAAGGGAATGCCATTCATTGGGATAACTCCCAACATGCTCTAAAATAATGAACTATGAACACATGAAACTCATTGAATGAAGTGCTCATCGTCCATAAATGATGATCTGAAGCTACTACACTAAAGTAAAGAAGTATCGTGAGTTATAACATAATTAAAGGGATCTAAACTAAGTGACCAGAATGGGGTGTTAAAGAAAGTGAGACAAGTCTTACTTACACCTAAGCTACTATGTTAAAAGAATACTCACGAATGAAGGTGTTAGAACCTGTGATACTAGTCTCATTAACACCTAAAGATTATATGTAAGGACAATTCACATTTCATCAAAATAAAGTAAGGATGAGATGTAAGGACAATTCGCATCTCGTCAAATGTAAAGTAAGGATGATATGTAAGGACAATTCACATTTCATCAATGTAAAGTAAGTATGTTATGTAAGGGCAATTCACATTTCATGAATGTAAAGTAAGAATGACAAGTCATCAAAAGAGTAAGTAAATCTCAATCTAGAAGCAAGCTTCCATAATGCTTGAGTCAACTCTAAAAGATAAAGAAGATAATGAAAGTGAGCACATCACCGATAGACTAGTCATGAGCATGTGCTTGCACGTGTAAGTCTCATGTGACGAGGATACAACCTAGGTGGATAAGTAGTCTCAACCTAGTCTTCGAACTATGTCTTGCCAACATAGAAACTAGCGAGTGGTTTCCACCTAAGTGAGCTAGGCATGTACGATTTCACATTGGCCGGTGATTCCACCCCTTTTCGGTGTGGGGCAAACACAAGATTTCATGTTTAGCTCACATGATCTATGTCGATTAATGCTCACAATATGTTCTTGGTTCACTATATCTATGAGCCACTCCCTTTTGGTGTGGAGTGAACACTTGAGATAGATTCGCCTTAGCCGGGGATCACCACTTTCCATGTGTGGGGCAGACAATGGATTCCATGAGTAGCTCACATGGTCTAGATTTATTTTAACCGGTGAATCACCTATTTTTGCTGTGGGACAGACACTGGATTACATGTTAGCTCGCATGATCTTATTACCTATGATGTCTCTATGAAAGTGAGAATGAATGATGATGATGGAACCTATGTTCAAAGTGAGCAATGATGAAGAGCTTAAGAATGTCAAATGCCAATATCACACTCATGAAGTTTCAGCAAATAATGGGCACATCCAAGTAAGATTGGCTTATAATGACTTCTTATATGATGCCAATAAACGGAAGTAGAAATATAATGTTAACTAAATACATCATAACTTCCCTGACATGAAAGTAATGAAATATGTGGCACAGCCAATAAAGACTGGCTAATGAAATGCTAATGAATATATAGTGTAAAGAATGACTCACTATAAAGTAGGGAAATCATTCCTTAGTCCTTGGTTTACTTACATCGATTCATTGTGGGTATGGGACTACAATGAATCATTGCACTTGTAAGTAAAACATAGGACTAAAGGATTTATTGAACTACACAACAACAAGAAGAAAAAGACTAAAAATATAACTAAGTATAGATCAATGAGCTCTCGGGTTTGGGGTTAGCAAATTTTCAAATCCTCGCTCGAGTGGTTCTAAAATTATGTTGATGATACTAATGTCTTGTAATCATATAGAAAATGAGTTGTGTACTTTTAATTCATTAAAATATATCATATTCATACCACAATTCACAACTAACGAATTAGGAATGTCTAATGACTATACTTTCCAGAAATGGCATGTTGTTTTGGAAGAGCTTTCATTGATCATGCATAGCTTTATGTGTATCTGTGCATACATCCATACTTAGTACAAGTGGTGTACTAACACCCTTCTATTTACTATTTTTGTAGGCGCAGGTCAGAGGGCAGATTGACGACACTTGCAGCGGTTTGGATTTCAGCGTTTTCTCCAGACCATTTGGTAGGTCCTCTTGATTTCGACGATGCTACATGCATTATTCCAGCTTTAGATATAGACATAGCTAGTGGATGTTGTCCCTAGCGTTTCTTTAACATTTCATTTCGAACCTTTTGATGTAAGGCCGTTTTGGCAACTTAATATATATGCTATTCATCATTTTCTTTGAAATGTTATTGATATTAGATGATTGTCTATTGATGTTCAGCTTAGTATATAATGTTTAATATTTAATGACTATATGAAGTCTAAGTAAGCTTCATACATATAAAAAGTTTTAAATTTTCCGCAAATTTAACTAGATGAATGTGATGAATGCAAGATGAGGCTTGTCTGCAACCTCTGAGAGGTCAACGACACTGGTGGCGATTTGGATTCCAGAATCTGGGTCGTTACATAAAGTTCCTACAACATGCGTACTATCATATCTTGCCCCTTCTATAGGATAAAGCTCATATTTAATTATCACGTCAAGAATGACTACATTATACATTTATATATTCATAATCACATACATCAAAATTTCTTGAATTAATACATTAGACAAGGATGTAATCATAGTTCAAGTAGTTTAATTACTATGATTATAATATCATAATTTATATCCTTGAGTTTGAAAGCCTACTTTCCATCATGACGCCTAGGGTTCATACACCAAACATGGATATCATCTTAACTCATGTGATTGTATCACTTTATGCATTCAACCAATTAAGAGGTAGTTTAGACAGTAAGGATCTATCATCACAATTCTATTCATTAGCCTTCTTTTCTGATATAGATTTTTACTCTTCAAGCTTTAGCATTCATATTTCATAATATTAGCTTTACTCTCAAGCCCCAATGATTATCATTCATGACCACAAGCCTTACTCTCAAAGCTTTACATTTTTTTTCTTACAATCATCATACATATCTACTTTACAAGATAATCTAGTTACAAGCTTCATCTTTAAGCAATTCTAATCATAATTCACCATATTCAATTTCAACTTTAATAATCATAATCCATCATATATACTAAAGTCTAGTTCAATTCATTCCTATATGTTCCTTATCTTGAACAACTACTACACATGACATTAATTTTACAAGATCACCTTTGAATCCTCAATTTCACCTCTCGTGGATTAAACACACATAATATCAATTCTTGCAATTAAACTAGGTTTAACCATGTAATTCACATAAATTAATTATAATATCACAATTCAATACTTAATCAATTATAATTAGGTATTATCATCTCAATTGGTATCATACCCAACCCTACACACAACATAGGAAGAAACAGTAACTAAATTGGGTTTTATCTTGACAATTGGGTGAAATCTAGGGGTCTTGATGGGTGGAACAACCCATTTATTAATAAGATAAAATACCTTGGATACAAAGCCTTTCTAAGCTTCAACAATGGAGTCTTTTTTCTTGACCTAGGCTTCAAGATCTATCTTTTTCTTCAAGTCTTGAGTTTTCTGGATAGAGAAATATTTGAGTGGAGAATATTTTAGTAATCTGATTTGGGTATTGTGAAAAAAGTGACTTAATTGTATGTTTAAAAGAATAAAATATCTTATATATGGGTTTTAAGAATAGGTAAAATGGGCCCCCCAATAACTACCACGTTTGGAATTTCCGAAAAACTCTTCTACTTGGCGGCCTTTTGTCCTAGCTTCACGAGAGGTACCATGGGTGGTGGTCCTCACCACTTATTGTGGTCCTGATCGTGTTCTTTGTACCAGTATCTAGGACACTTGTTTTGGCCTATAAAAATCCATGGAATGTTCATGAGCCTTCCCACGAACCATGGTCACGACCAATGGCCCTGAAGTGGCTCGTGGTTCATGGGCCAATGACTTGGCCTCAAGAACCAGCCTCCAAAAATCTAAGGGACCTTCACGAGGCCTCCCACGAAATGTGGTAAAGACCACTGGTCATTGATGGCCTGGAACTTTGGGGCAGTACTTGGCTAAAGTGTCATAGCTTCTTTCATTCTAAGGCATCTCCACGAGCCTTCCCACGAACCATGGTCAAGACCACTGGTCGTGAAGTGGATCGTCAAGGCAAGCCACTTTAAGGAATCCCTTAGGGAGCTATTGCCTTGACTTCACGAACTACACCATGACCCGTGGTCCACACCACTGGACATGGTGGTGGTCGTGGACTTGAGGTAGTGTTCTCCACGCTTTGGGCAGCATTGGCCTTTCGCTTAGGATTTGCCCCCTTACATTGGAACTTGCCATTGCAACCCTCAATTGAACACCAAATGGCCTTCTAAACTACGGGGTATAACACGTGCATTGATGTTAAACCCCTAAACCCTCATTCTAAGTGCGGGAAGTCTTGTCTACAACCCTAACCCTCGTATAAAACTCTAGAACCCTAACATAAGTCTCTCGTTTAGTGTACTATTTTTGGGGGTATTACAATATCTCCCAATTGGGATCATTGGTCCTCAAATGACAATTATAAGCACTTCTTAGAGGAAATGACTCTAGACTAGATGCCAAACATGCATGAAACATCATAACAATGTTTTCAAAGAAAGTTTATGATCAAAGTTCTTCTTCTCCAATCTAGCCATGGGTTCTTTCTCAAAACGTTTTTAATGATTAAATCATGATGAATTAAAGTTAATACAATGGTTTTAATTTGTTTTCACTCCAATTGCATGATGAACCCATGTTCCTTCCAAAATTGGTTTAACTCTTGCATGGGCTTTGTGATCTTGACTTGTTATCGATTGAATTACGATTCCCTTATGTTGAAGTGATTGTATATACTGTTAATTACATGAATTTATGTTGAATCGATGTTGAATGGTACATGAGGATCAATCTATGAAGATTTGAGCATGTTTAGCCTAGTTTTCAATAGTCATTGTAACATTGGTTTTCTTGTGATCCAAAGTGAGTTTCGATTAAGTTGTGGTTCTTGTAGCTGCTGTTTTAGGTTAATACCATGGTTGAATTGTGGATATAAATCATGTGTGACAAAAGTAGAGAAGGCTTGGTTTGAATTAATCTAGGTTCTTCTTGCCTATGAAGTTGTAACTTGTGATCTTAACGTTAGGTTAGTCGCTATAAGAATTGATTATGGTTAATGTCTATAGCTGCTGCCTATAATGAAGTATGAGGATGAATTATATGTAATTAATACAATATGGGTCAATTCATGATAGGTTGAATATGATTAACCTATGTAAACTTACTTTCCATGAACTCCCTATATAAAGTATGCTTGTATCGACCTTAATGGCAAATTGTAGTAGTGTCTCATCTAGACTATGATTTCATTAGCTACTGCCATATATGTGTTTTATTGATGAATAAGGTGTATTGATCAATGATGATCAAAGGATGAGAATTTGGTAAGAATGCTTATTCTCTTTACTCTTCTACTTCTCTATTCCTTATAGTAATGTTGATGAAGCCTTGTATGGCATTGTGTGGTATGGTCCACTTATGGTGGCGGTGTTTACTTTATTGTCATTATATATGTGTTGACCATGGCCATGAAGGCAAATTGATGAACTTATGAACATATGCCTAAAATGATACTATGAGAAGCTTATGCCTACTTTCCTATTCTAGTTGTGAATTAGGTAGTGTGGCTATTGTATGAGCATGTATATAATCATGTTAGGGTATTGTATAGGTGCTGCCATTGATGTGTTAAAATGGTTAATAGCCTCTACCCATGTATTCCTTATATGAAAGTGTAAATAGCTAAAGTTAGGAGTATTGATTTCATGGTATATATTGCCTTGTCTCCTATGCTATTATGTGTTGTGTGCTATGTGCTTGAAAGTATAATGTGGTCTAATAGTGTGGCTGACTTAAGATGATATTGCTAGCCATGATGTGATCATATTGGTCAATGTACACACACTCTCACTTACATGCATATTACAAGTAGTATAAGTCATTGTGTCTAAATGAAAGGTAGTTCTCATATTCACTAGTGTCTACTACTATGCATACTAAGGTGATGTATGAATGTATGATTTGTATTCCCTTACTAGGATGACTTGATAGGTGTACTAGTATGGACAAGGGTATGGGACTTTGTCTATGCATTGCACATGTATATCTTGATAGGATAGTTCCTAGGTTTGGTTCTTATGCATATGAAGGATGATTATATGAACATGTTATGAATATGATATGATGAAGTATGAATGTGTATAGTGTCTTAGTAGGTTTATATGAAAGGATTGCTCATATAGTTATACCTATAGACTTATGCATTGATATATGAAAGTGTGTGACTTGATGTGTTATGTGAAAGGTTTTCTCACATATATATATATATACACTCACACACATGGATGATCTAGTAATTTATAGGGGCCTTGATAGGGGTGCCCAAGAATGTTATAAATTCTGGATAGGTGCTTGAATATGCTATAAGCATATGAATGATGGATATTCTAAAGCTTATGTTTTATAAACAAAGGTAATAAAGGCTTTTCAATAAAGGGAACTTAGCTTAGCACCGAGTGAACTTGACATTGAGAGGTGTTGACTTCCCTTAGAGGAATATTTCACCATTTGTCCCTTATAGAGTGTTGACTTCCCTTAGAGGAATAATCACCTATGGACCTACGTATGGTGTCGACTTCCCTTAGAGGAATACTCACCTATGTACTTACATGAAGTGTTGACTTTCCTTGAGGAATATTCACTCATGTTATCTCATGAGGTGAGGCCCCATTACCAAATGGTATATAGAGGGAATACCTATCTCTTAGTTCCATAAACTATGCTTGCCACATAGGATCTAGCAAAGTGAATTCACTTGATATGCTAGCATGTATGTTAATGTTCTACCTTGGCTAGGTAGTAACACCTTCCTTTGGTGTAAGGCTCTACAACACCAAATTCCATGATTAGCACCCATGGTCTTAGTGTCGGTTAAGGCTATGGTTTCCCTAAAGGTAAAATGGACATGGAAGTAATTGAATAGGATCCTAACTAGGAGGACTTAAGGTAAGTTACTTAGGATAGATGGAAGTAATGAACCCATCTAGACATTGCACAAGTGACTCCTTAGGAAGTCTTAGGAAGGTTCTCTAATGCATATGATTATGTATGTGTTCTTTATGTATGATGTTGTAGTCTTGGTTTGACTATGTTTATGTTGTACTATACTTCTATGATGGCATGTGTTGTCTTGTGTAGATACTATATATGGTATTCTCTTATGTTCCTAAGGTGATGCATTGCACCAAGTATCCCTAAAGGATTATTTAGGAGATTAATGAATTGAAAGAAAGAGTTAAATGCTAAGAAGGGTGAGTTCACTATAAAGTGACCTTTATGTGCACTTATATTCTATATGTGCTTTCATACGATGATTGGCCTTTTATTGTGTTTCTATGACGTATGTGGATGATATAAATGATGTTAACAAAGGTTTTATGATGATTTACTCAAAATGGCATGAAGTATGATTTCAAGGAAATGTCCCTTTTAAATGCATGTTTTTGCATGGTTGCCATACTTAGTACATTCATGTGCTAATCCCATTCTTCTTTACTTTTTACACAAAGTGTAGGTATTGGAATGCTTAAAGGAGATCTATGATCGAGAAGCTTGATAGGTGTTTTCTCAAGCTCAAGGAAAGGAATCCTTAAGTTCCAGGATGTCCTACTTATGTCTTTAATATGAAGTCTTTAAATATTGTATAGTTATGTAAGGTGTCGTATGGGCCGTGTCCCTAATGTATTCTAAAGTTATTGAGTCTAAGATGGCAAAGAGACTTAGAGTCTAATTATGTATTATGACTTATGTTTTATATATATGATGTGATGTTTCTAGCATATGATGTGCTATGAAAAGTTTTAAATTTTCCGCTAAATTTACTATGCCAATGCAATGAATGATATGAGAGGCTTGTCTTAGACCTCCGAGAGGTCGACGACGCCGGTTACAATCCAAGATTGTACGCTATCTTCTAGGGTATGCTTTTGGGTTGTGACAAACTTGGTATCAGAGCATGAGGTTTATAAAGCGGTTTTAGGTTCTAAAAAGTCTCATATTGCCACGTCTAGTAGAGTCTCGTATCATTGGTGGTGAGTCGCGACACATTTAATGGTACGAGAGGCTATAGGACGATAGAGTTTCCCTTCTTCATCAATCTCATATCGTGCCATAGAACTTAATTCTATAAGATCTCTCTCTTATGTTTTCTTGTCCGGTGGTCTTTTAGATATGATTGCTTGGATGAGAATTCTCTATGCTTGAGGGAGAAAAGGTGAGTTTAAAATGCTTATCTTTGTTTTATGGTTTGAATGAGTATGTGTGAAGGGTGACACTTGTCCTTATTTGATGATGTATATACTAACTAAGGTGACTTGAAGGGTTAACTAGACTTAGGTAGGGGTATGGGACTCTACCTATGTCTTGCACTAGTTTGCCTTGATGGAGACCTTAGGAGGTTAATACTATGTATGAGTATGATGATAAATATGAATGTCCTTATGAGATGATCTCTATGCTTGTAAACGTGTAGATAGCCTAGTGTGCTAAAGATATGGAGTTATCCATGCATGAATGTTATGGATGAGTGGAGTATGGTGCTAATTGTAGTTATTGTTGGGTTACTTGATTTAGTGAAGTTATGGAGCTTTACGTGATCATTGCACATGTTAACTCTATGAGGATTATGATTGGTCATCTTACCTTGCTTTATATGAAATGTCTCTTATTGGATGATGTGATGCCATTTATGGCAATATATGAAACCTATGTGAAATAGCATGTTATGTCGATGATGTATGTCATGATATAGTTGAAGCATGCTAGAAGTTATAGTGGTTAAAGAGATTTCTCTTAAATCGTGTATTCCTACATGATTTTGTATGATAGTATCCAAATATTTGGATTTGAACTTGGATTGTTTAATAACTACCTATGGAGGTATGCTATCCTATGAGTGTATGCGATTAAAAATGTGCATTGTTTTTCTTTGCATATAAATAACATGATGAGTTGTAGAGTTATTTCTAAACTTCTTGTTGTGTATGAACTTCCATGTTGTTTTCCGCTAATGATGTATGACCTTAGTGTCTATTGCATTGTAGGAAGACCTTATGTGAATCAAATAGTATGATCAAAGTTGATGGTTGAGGATGATTTGCCTAAGATGATAAGGTTTAGAATGCCTTAGCGTTGTTAAATTGAATTAATGAAAATTCTCTCTAAAGTAGTAATCACTCTAAGTGATGAATGTTAAGGTTTTATAATTGAAATCCTCTATATGTTGGGTTAAATTTGCTCTTAATTGGGTTTACCCTAAGTGGGGGATGGTGTTAAGTAATGAGATGGTAGAAATGGTCTACATTGTCCTTCTATTCTTACACGAATTTGAAAATATGAATTCTTAGTATGTTTGTTCATGAGAATAGTCTTGCATAAAGTGTGAATTGCATGATCTTTATATGATTGGTATGAATTAATTGACATCATCTTAGAGACATGGTGAATTTTCCAAAGGGCATGAAAAGAAATTTTTGATAAAATCCATGTTTTCTCTTGTTGACTTGCATTTTAATGTGCTAATTGTGAAGTTGACTTCATGAGGTAAGACAAGGAACTTGGAAATAGTCACTTGTAGGTTAAATTGTTTAGCCTTGCAATAGAAGTTGAGTCTCTTTTACCATGAAATATGTTGACTCTCTTAAAAATTTAGTGACTTGATGGTTTGTAATATAAAATTGTAGGCTCATTCTTGAAAGGTGAAAGCATGTTTTGCTAAGTGTATACGTGTGTGCCTATGGTTTGTGCTATTTTTCCAAAATGAGGCTTACTTTAAGGGTGAGTAATATGTTAAGAAAAGAGATTTGTGGAATGACTTCCTATTTTGTTGTGATGCACTTGGTGTGACTTGCCATTTAGACTTCACTAGGAAGAAAAATATATGCATGACTTTGCTTGAAAGTTGAAATTTCTCATTTTTAAGGAAATTGACCTTGTACTTTGCTAAGGTGTGAACTCATGATACATGTAATGTGTTAAGGAGCAAGGCATTCCTCCATGGACACCACTAAGCATGGTATGGTTGAGTATGACCTTCATGGTACTAGGTCTAACTAATGAAGATTTTTATTAAATGCAATTAACTCAAGTCTATGTGTATTGAAGTATGAATGCCTACTTGTTTTGAGTATTATTGAAATCTGCCTATATGTGGCCTTGCAAGATGATATCTTGATGAATTAAGGTGCAATGACCATGTTATGATTGGGAGAAGTATGTTCCTCCTATGAACATGATAAGAGCCTCTTTGATTAATGCATTAAGGGTGAGTGAATCGAAGTTTTGCTTACTTGTGTGCATGGAGTGCTAACTTGATTTGATGATATTTTAAAGGTGATGAACTGCTCTTATATGCATTGAAGTCATTGATGTGATTAAAGAGTCCTAAGTGTCATTCGAGGACGAATGTTCCCAAGTGGGGGATATTGTAAGACCTCGAAAATGAGATAAGGTGTCTAGAGCCTAACATGTTCGTCTTAACATTATAAGGTCCTAAAATGCCTTATTATGTCATATAGAGTCAGTGTACAAAGTTTGAAGTGATTTGGAAGTCGAACGTCAAGGGACGTCCAAGACGTTCGACGAATAGTCGCTTATGTGCCTCATGTGTGTATGCACGCCTAAGTTGTGTGAAATGAGTCAAATAAGTCTTGAAATGGTTTTAAATGATGTTTAATGTTATTATATGAAGTTTCGTGAAGTTTGGGGGTCAAACGCCCAAGGCGTTCGAAAGATAGCCCCTAAGACGTTCATCGTATGTCATGTTGGGGTCAAGGCTGTTTGGACGTCTTGTAGGTGTTTTCTTTGGATGAAACTTATGTGGTAAGTCTATAACATGTTAAGGTTTGTAATCGCGTTGGAAACGTCCGGGTACGACTTCTAAAGGGCCCCACAAGAGGCCCCAAAAGAAGGACCCCAAGGCTGCCTATACACTGCCTGGGCCGTGTCCTTGACGGACCCAATGACGGACCGTTGGGCAACCAACGGACCGTCAAGCAGGTATCGTCGAAGGAGACTTGCCTTGGTCATGTCATAAGCCAAGAAATTGGCCAAGTCATGGGCGACGGAGGGCATGACGCCCTGTCAAGCCCATGACGCCCCGTCAAGGCCTACGTCGCGGGTGCCTGCAAGTTGGCTGCCTGCGTGCTGCCACTTAAAGGGGTGAATGGTAAATTCACTCCACGTCCTAACCTGACTATAATAGGTTTAATTAAGTAATTTTAGGTGTATATAAGTCTTTAAAAACGTGATCAACCCATTCCCAAACCCTCTCTCATATTTTAAGCTTTTTTCTCCAAAAATGTTCTCTCTAAAACCACCATTGTTGGTGAAGCTCAAGAACAGATTCAAGCTTGGTTTTTCATGGATGAATCATGAAGTTTTAGAGGTTTTCATGTATATAAAGGTATGGTGATCCTTCATCTCTAAGTAACCTTTCACTTGGAGAGTTCTTCTCAATGTTTTCAAAGAAAGTTTATGATCAAAGTTCTTCTTCTCCAATCTAGCCATGGGTTCGTTATCAAAACGTTTTTAATGATTAAATCATGATGAATTGAAGTTAATACAATGGTTTTAATGTGTTTTCACTCCAATTGCATGATGAACCCATGTTCCTTCCAAAATTGCTTTAGCTCTTGCATGGGCTTTGTGATCTTGACTTGTTATCGATTGAATTACGATTCCCTTATGTTGAAGTGATTGTATATACTGTTAATTACATGAATTTATGTTGAATGGTACATGAGGATCAATCTATGAAGATTTGAGCATGTTTAGCCTAGTTTTCTATAGTCATTGTAACATTGGTTTTCTTGTGATCCAAAGTGAGTTTCGATTAAGTTGTGGTTCTTGTAGCTGCTGTTTTAGGTTAATACCATGGTTGAATTGTGGATATATATCATGTGTGACAAAATTAGAGAAGGCTTGGTTTGAATTAATCTAGGTTCTTCTTGCCTATGAAGTTGTAACTTGTGATCTTAACGTTAGGTTAGTCGCTATAAGAATTGATTATGGTTAATGTCTATAGCTGCTGCCTATAATGAAGTATGAGGATGAATTATATGTAATTAATACAATATGGGTCAATTCATGATAGGTTCAATATGATTAACCTATGTAAACTTACTTTCCATGAACTCCCTATATAAAGTATGCTTGTATCGACCTTAATGGCAAATTGTAGTAGTGTCTCATCTAGACTATGATTTCATTAGCTACTGCCATATATGTGTTTTATTGATGAATAAGGTGTATTGATCAATGATGATCAAAGGATGAGAATTTGGTAAGAATGCTTATTCTCTTTACTTTTCTACTTCTATATTCCTTATAGTAATGTTGATGAAGCCTTGTATGGCATTGTGTGGTATGGTCCACTTATGGTGGCGGTGTTTACTTTATTGTCATTATATATGTGTTGACCATGGCCATGAAGGCAAATTGATGAACTTATGAACATATGCCTAAAATGATACTATGAGAAGCTTATGCCTACTTTCCTATTCTAGTTGTGAATTAGGTAGTGTGGCTATTGTATGAGCATGTATATAATCATGTTAGGGTATTGTATAGGTGCTGCCATTGATGTGTTAAAATGGTTAATAGCCTCTACCCATGTATTCCTTATATGAAAGTGTAAATAGCTAAAGTTAGGAGTATTGATTTCATGGTATATATTGCCTTGTCTCCTATGCTATTATGTGTTGTGTGCTATGTGCTTGAAAGTATAATGTGGTCTAATAGTGTGGCTGACTTAAGATGATATTGCTAGCCATGATGTGATCATATTGGTCAATGTACACACACTCTCACTTACATGCATATTACAAGTAGTATAAGTCATTGTGTCTAAATGAAAGGTAGTTCTCATATTCACTAGTGTCTACTACTATGCATACTAAGGTGATGTATGAATGTATGATTTGTATTCCCTTACTAGGATGACTTGATAGGTGTACTAGTATGGACAAGGGTATGGGACTTTGTCTATGCATTGCACATGTATATCTTGATAGGATAGTTCCTAGGTTTGGTTCTTATGCATATGAAGGATGATTATATGAACATGTTATGAATATGATATGATGAAGTATGAATGTGTATAGTGTCTTAGTAGGTTTATATGAAAGGATTGCTCATATAGTTATACCTATAGACTTATGCATTGATATATGAAAGTGTGTGACTTGATGTGTTATGTGAAAGTTTTTCTCACATATATATATATATATACACTCACACACATGGATGATCTAGTAATTTATAGGGGCCTTGATAGGGGTGCCCAAGAATGTTATAAATTCTGGATAGGTGCTTGAATATGCTATAAGCATATGAATGATGGATATTCTAAAGCTTATGTTTTATAAACAAAGGTAATAAAGGCTTTTCAATAAAGGGAACTTAGCTTAGCACCGAGTGAACTTGACATTGAGAGGTGTTGACTTCCCTTAGAGGAATATTTCACCATTTGTCCCTTATAGAGTGTTGACTTCCCTTAGAGGAATAATCACCTATGGACCTACGTATGGTGTCGACTTCCCTTAGAGGAATATTCACCTATGTACTTACATGAAGTGTTGACTTTCCTTGAGGAATATTCACTCATGTTATCTCATGAGGTGAGGCCCCATTACCAAATGGTATATAGAGGGAATACCTATCTCTTAGTTCCATAAACTATGCTTGCCACATAGGATCTAGCAAAGTGAATTCACTTGATATGCTAGCATGTATGTTAATGTTCTACCTTGGCTAGGTAGTAACACCTTCCTTTGGTGTAAGGCTCTACAACACCAAATTCCATGATTAGCACCCATGGTCTTAGTGTCGGTTAAGGCTATGGTTTCCCTAAAGGTAAAATGGACAATGGAAGTAATTGAATAGGATCCTAACTAGGAGGACTTAAGGTAAGTTACTTAGGATAGATGGAAGTAATGAACCCATCTAGACATTGCACAAGTGACTCCTTAGGAAGTCTTAGGAAGGTTCTCTAATGCATATGATTATGTATGTGTCCTTTATGTATGATGTTGTAGTCTTGGTTTGACTATGTTTATGTTGTACTATACTTCTATGATGGCATGTGTTGTCTTGTGTAGATACTATATATGGTATTCTCTTATGTTCCTAAGGTGATGCATTGCACCAAGTATCCCTAAAGGATTATTTAGGAGATTAATGAATTGAAAGAAAGAGTTAAATGCTAAGAAGGGTGAGTTCACTATAAAGTGACCTTTATGTGCACTTATATTCTATATGTGCTTTCATATGATGATTGGCCTTTGATTGTGTTTCTATGACGTATGTGGATGATATAAATGATGTTAACAAAGGTTTTATGATGATTTACTCAAAATGGCATGAAGTATGATTTCAAGGAAATGTCCCTTTTAAATGCATGTTTTTGCATGGTTGCCATACTTAGTACATTCTTGTGCTAATCCCATTCTTCTTTACTTTTTACACAAAGTGTAGGTATTGGAATGCTTAAAGGAGATCTATGATCGAGAAGCTTGATAGGTGTTTTCTCAAGCTCAAGGAAAGGAATCCTTAAGTTCAAGGATGTCCTACTTATGTCTTTAATATGAAGTCTTTAAATATTGTATAGTTATGTAAGGTGTCGTATGGGCCGTGTCCCTAATGTATTCTAAAGTTATTGAGTCTAAGATGGCAAAGAGACTTAGAGTCTAATTATGTATTATGACTTATGTTTTATATATATGATGTGATGTTTCTAGCATATGATGTGCTATGAAAAGTTTTAAATTTTCCGCTAAATTTACTATGCCAATGCAATGAATGATATGAGAGGCTTGTCTTAGACCTCCGAGAGGTCGACGACGCCGGTTACAATCCAAGATTGTACCCTATCTTCTAGGGTATGCTTTTGGGTTGTGACATATATGAAACATGAAAGTAATGAAATCAATGACATAATCAATAGAGACTGGCTTATGAAATGTAATGAATACTTGATGTAATGAATTACTTGTTGTAAGGTTTGTCAAATCGTGTCCAATAAAGTATACAATAAGTAAAGGGCATAGCTAATAATGAATCTTCATGTTATGAAAATGATAAAGCCAAATAAGTTGGCTTATAATGACTTTATATAATTAGCAAAAGATATTAGCCAAATAAGATTGACTTATAATGACTTCTTACATTAGGCCAATAATACAATAAATAGGAATAGTCACTAAAGATTGGTTTATAAATAATTCATGCCCAAAGTAAGCAAGATCATAAGCTTTAATGATATGCCCCAAGATCTATGGACATTATGCAATCAACTAAAGAATGAGTATAGTCAATAAGTATTGACTTACAAATATATTCATGCCCCAAATTATAGTTAAGTCATTTCCTAATCTCTTGAATTACTTACTTGATTCATTGTGGGTATGGGACTACAATGAATCATTGCACTTGTAAGTAAAACATAGGACCAAAGGAGTTATTGAACTACACAACAACAAGAAGAAAAAGACTGAAAAATAATCTAAGTGTACACAGAGGAGCTCTTGGGTTTGGAGGATAAAAAATTCAAATCTTCGCCCGAGTGGTTCTAAAATTATGTTGATGATACTAATGTCTTGTAATCATATATAAAATGAGTTGTGTGCTTTGAATGCATTAAAATACATCATATTTATACCACAATTCACTACTAACGAATTAGGAAAGTCTAATTACTAGACTTTCGAGAAATGGCATGTTTCTTAGGAAGAGCTTTCATTGATCACGCATAGATTTATGTGTATGTGTGCATACACCCATTCTTAGTATAAATGGTGTACTAACCCCCTACTATTTACTATTTTTATAGGTGCAGGCCAGAGGACAGGTTGACGACACTTGCAGCGGTTTGGACTTCAGCTTTTCTCCAAACCATTTGGTAGGTCCTCATGATTTCGAGGATGCTACAGATTTAGTCTAGCCTTAGTTTTAGACATAGCTAGTGGATGTTGTCCCTAGAGTTTCTTTCGTACCTTCATTTTGAAGATTTGTAATAAGGCCGTGTTTGGCAAACTATTTATGATATATTCATCTTCAGTTTCGAATTGATTCTTTATGTTAGATGGTTTTTCTCTTATGTTGGGCTTAGTATATGATGTATCTAGTTAATAATTATATGAAGTCTATGTATACTTCAGACATATAAAAAGTTCTAAATTTTCCACAAATTTAACTAGATGAATGTGATGAATGCAAGATGAGGCTTGTCTGCGACCTCTGAGAGGTCAACGACGCCGGTGGCATTTCGGATTCAAGAAACCGGGTCGTTACAACTAAGTCTTCAAAAAGAATGTGATACCTATGTGAATTGAATGAACTAAGTGTTCTAAAAGAACGTGCTACTTAGGGTAGGTAGTGGTATGGGACGCTATCTATCCATTTCACTAAGTAGGACCTTATGAAAGGGAAGACTTGGTGCCAAACCTTCTAAATAAGTGTACTACTTAGGGTAGGTGGTGGTATGTGACGCTATCTACTCATTGCACTAAGTAGGCATTCCGAAAGGGATGTCTTTGGTGTTTTGTTGGGTGTTTTTCTTATGTCTTGTGATTGAGTGGTGACTTGTTCTCCCGAGGTGAGTAAGCCGAAATTGGGTAGTCATGAGGATCTCTTGGGTGTGTATTGAAGGAAGTGTTTAAACGTTTCCTTCACGTCTTACCTTGGAGAGTCTTAGGATAATACTTAGGTAGTGAAACTCCTACGGAAATGAGTTCACTTCCTTATTGGCAATACCTTGGAAATTCACCATTGTTAGAGTCTTTAGTTCACTGTAAATCCTTTTAACTCACTGTAATGGTTTCTATAGTTCACTGTGATTTTGGTTAAATAATTGTAAATTGCTCAATTCATGGGAATCCATTAGGAGCGCTAAGTGGGAGTAGTATTATGCGATGCTACTCTCACATTGCACTTAGTGTGACCTCAGAGTCCTATTGGAGAAGAGTATTTGCGTGAAATCCGTATGAATGAATGGGTCACTATTAAGTTTGGGAAGTTCACTGTAAATGTCCCTTTTTGGTTAAAATTATGGAAATCCTTCTTTAAGTGCTAAATGATGTTTCTTATGTTGTTTTGATTCTAAATTCATGAATGTTATAATTATTTGGAATGAAAGCTTATTTTACTAAAATGTCCATTTTTACATGATTTTGCATATGCCATACTTAGAACATTATTTTGTACTAACCCCATACTTTTCTATACCCTATAAGTATAGGTTGTTGGAAACTTTTGAAGGTTTAAAGGTGAAGCTTGGGAACGTTCCTCTCAAGACAAAGTATGTAGTCATATATTCGAGGGCATAAATCCTTTTCTTAGCTTCATATTAAGAATTATTATATATTTCTCTTTTAATGTAAAGGGTCGTGTCCCTAAGATATTAAGTCGTGTCTTTAAGTTGGCTTGTGACGATGAGATTCTCTAAGTATTTCATGAAAGACTTCCTTTATTTAATTATTCGTGAAAAGTTTTAAATTCCGCACTACTTTTCTTGTCTTATGTAATGAACGATAGTTAAAGGGCTTGTATGAGACCCCAAAGGGTCGAGTACGCCCGATCACGATCCGAGGGTTTTCCCTAGCTTCTAGGGGGTGCTATTGGGTCGTGACAATAACATTACACATACTCCATTCATGACGAAAAAAATATAAGAGCTCAATATTTAATAACACTTAGTGAGGAATTTCCTTCTCAACATTATCATGAGTTTAAAGTACATCAAAGAGTTATCATGCTATCATTCTTCTCAAGATAACAAAAAAACAAAAAATCTCAAGAAGACAACATGCATACATATTTCATATAAGTGCAAGAATAGAGTATGAAAGCATTTTCTTAAACTCGAGTTGGTATAACTTTTATCAAAACATGCACCTATCTAGCAACAGTCTATTTTATGATTATGCATTACTTTCTCTATTAAGAGGAATGTCTAACCTCAAGGAGTAAATAGATGAGGGTAGCGGGACTTCATGTCGGTTTCAACTTCCCATGTTGCACCCTCAACAAGATGGTTCCTCCATAGAACTTTTACAGAGGCAACCTCCTCATTTCTCAACTTCTTCACTTGGCGATCTAGGATCTCAATCGGAACCTCTTCATAAGAGAGGTTCTCATCCACCCCTACACCTTCTATAGGTAGAATATACACCGGGTCGTCTATGCATTTCATGAGCATAGAAACACGAAACACCGGATGAACCAAAGCTAGTTAACTAGGTAGTTTCAACTCATAGGCAACCTTTCCAACCCGTTATAAAGCCTCATAAGGACCAACATACCGGGGACTTAACTTCCCCTTTCTACCAAATCTCATCACCCCTTTCACAGGTGAAATCTTCAAGTAGACATGATCAATCTCTCTCTTATGATTCGAACCTTCTCTATAGCCTCATAGATAATCTCTGGACCAGGAAGTAAGGACTCACCAACCTCAAACCATCCATACGGAGATCAACACCTTCTACCATAAAGAGCTTCAAAAGGTGCCATGGAGATTCTCGAATGATAGCTATTGTTGTAAGAAAACTCAATCAAAGGTAAGTGATCATCCCAACTTCCCTTGAAATCAATGACATAGGCTCTTAACATGTCTTCAAGGGTCTGAATGGTATGTTCTGCTTGACAATTTGTTTGAGGATGAAAAGCGGTACTAAGTTTCACTTGAGTACCTAAACCCTTTTGAAAGGCCTTCAAAAAACGAGAAGTAAATTGGGCACCTCTACCCGAAATGATGGACAAAGGAATCCCATGACGACTCACAATCTCATTAATGTAGATTCTTGCATAATCTGCGGCAGTATAAGTAGACTTAACAGGAATAAAGTGGGCAGATTTGGTCAACCTATCCACAATAACCCATATAGAATCATTTTGCTTTTGGGTTCGCAGAAACCCAACAACAAAGTCCATATTGATGGATGCCCACTTCCATGTAGGAACATCCATGATTTGGTTTAAACCACCCGGTATAAGATGCTCATCTTTAACGTGTTAGCAATTTGGACACTTAGCAACAAACTCTGTTATGTCCCTTTTTAAACATCCTTTACCAATAGACTTCTCTAAGGCAATGATACATTTTGGTGGCACTCGGATGTATAAAATAGCGAGAACCATGGGCTTCTTCTAGAATTCGATTTCTCAAATCCTTAATATCGATTACACATAATCTCCCTTGGTGCCTAAGAACACCATACCCCCTTGGGAGAATGACTCATTTATCTTACCAAGTATCGATTCCTTCAACTCCATCAATACAGGATCAAGATGCTGCTTAGATTTCACCTCCACCACTGATGATGATTCGGAGTTATGATTGACTATGAAACCACCATTTGGAGAATCTTCTAACTGCACACCTAAGCGAGCAAACCTAAGAACATATTTTACACGTTCTTTCTTTTCTTCTTCCACATGAGACACACTACCCATAGTCATACGACTCAAAGCATCCGCAACCACGTTGTCCTTGTCAGGGTGGTAAAGGACACTCATGTCGTAATCCTTCAACAATTCTAACCATCTTCTCTGTCGGAGGTTCAACTCCTTTTGTGTAAACACATATTTAAGACTTTTATTGTCAGTATACACATCAACATGCACACCATATAAATAATGTCACCATATTTTTAAGGCAAAAACTAGAGCAGCTAACTCAAGATCATGAGTTGGGTAATTCTTCTCATGAACTTTGAGTTGCCTAGAAGCATAAGCTATCACCTTACCATGCTGAATGAAGACACATCCCAAGCCCACTAGGGAAGCATCACAATATACTACAAAGCCTTCATTGCCCTCCGGTAAGGTTAAAATCGGGGCAGAGGTAAGCTTATCTTTCAACTCTTGAAAACCTTTTTCACAAGCTTTCGACCACTCAAACTTCACCTTCTTTTGGGTCGAAGCTGTAAAAAGAGAAGCAATGGACAAAAATCCATCAACAAATCTTCTATAATAGCCGGCTAGACCCAAGAAACTTCTTATGGTTGTGGGAGTCAAAGGTCTAGGCCAATTTGTGACCGCATCCGTCTTCTTTGGACCAACCTCTACACCCTCACCAAAGATAATATGGCCAAGAAAAGCAAATCACCTCAACCAAAATTCACACTTGCTAAATTTTGCATAAAGTTTGTGTTCCTTGAGGACTTGCAAGGCCAACATCAAATGAATCTCATGCTCATCTTCATTCTTGGAGTATATCAAAATATCATCAATGAACACAATCACAAATGAGTCGAGGTAATCTCGGAAAACTCTATTCATTAGGTCCATAAACACCGCTGGGGCATTTGTTAACCCAAAAGACATTACTAGAAACTCATAGTGACCATATCTAGTTTGGAAGGCTGTCTTGGCAACATCTTCACCTCTCACCCTAAGTTGGTGATATCCAGACCTTAAGTAAATCTTGTAAAAATAACTAGTACCTAGGAGTTGATCAAAGAGATCATCAATCCCTGAGGAGAGGATACTTGTTCTTTATGGTGACCTTATTGAGTTGGTGATAATCAATGCACATTTTAAGGGACCCATCCTTCTTCTTAACAAAAATGACCGGAGCACCCCATGGATAAATACTACGTTGAATGAAACCCTTGTCTAGTAAATCTTTGAGTTGGAGCTTCAACTCTTTCAATTCAGCCGGAGCCATCCTATATGCAGAAATTGAAATGGGATTCGTATCCGGTAATAAATCAATGCCAAAGTCAATTTCCTGTTCGGGAGGAACTCCTAGAAGGTCATTAGGAAAAACCTATGGGAATTCTTTCACTACAGGGACTGACTCAATAGAAGGAGTTTCACATTCTAGATATTTAACCCTCACCACATGGTATAAACAACCCTTGACTATCATGTTACTAGCCTTTAAACAAGAAATGATTTCACCCCTTGGCATAGAATTTCCCCTCTTCCACTCTAAAATGGGTTCATTAGGGAATTGAAACTTCACTACCCATGTTCTACAATCTATGGAAGCAAAACAATCATGGAGCCAATCCATACCCAAGATGATATCAAAATCAAACATGTCAAGTTCTACGAAATCAACAAGAGTAACTCTATTGGGCAGCATCATAGGACATTTCCTATAGATTATTTTTGTAACTACAGAGTCACCCACTGGGGCATAAACCGAAAATTGTTCAATCAAAAAATCAGGAAGTACATCAAACTTCCTAGCTACCAAAGGTGTAACAAAACAAAAGGGTACCACCTGGGTCAAGAAAAGCATAAACATTAATAGAGAATACTTGTAATAAACCCGTCAATTCGTCGGGAGAGATTTCTTGTTCACCCCTAGCCTTGAGTGCATAGAAACAGTTCCTTTTTGGAACTTCAAAACTAGGAACGCTTGATTGAGCTTGGTTATTCCCCTTTACTTGACTTCTCACATTAGGACAATCTTTCACCATATGGCCACCTTTGACACAACCATAGAAACTATTTATTCCAACAAGGCATTCACCCACATGTTTCTTACCACACTTACTACAAGTTGGTCTTTCTCTTGGTGGATCAATATTTCTCCCTTTTTGAGGTTTAGGATTAGAAACTCCATCATTGTGATTGTTGGAGAAATTTAAGGGAACTGAGTTTGAAAACGTCTTCTTGAACTTAGGCTTGTCTTGAACATAAAGCCTGCTTTTAGGAGAATCATTTTCAAAAGACTTTGCCTTCTTAGCTTCCCAATTCCTCTTCCTTAGACGACTCTCCTCAACCTGTTGAGCATGAACCATTAACCTAGAAAGATCCGTATCATCGTGAAGCGTGGCTATACGACATTCTTATTCAAGCTCTTTGGACACGCCCGTTACATAACGACTCATTTTATCCCTAGCATTGGAAACCAAAGAAGAAGCATATTTGGACAGCTTAATGAATTTTAAGTAGTATTCCTTGACACTCATACCTCCTTGACAAAGTTTGATGAACTCCTCTACCTTAGCTTCCCTTTGTTCACTTGGAAAGAATTTGTCAAGAAAGGCCTTTTTGAAGATCTCCAAAGTCACAGGACCACCTCTTAAAGCCCTACTATCCTTCCACTGATTGTACCTTGTCTGAGCCACGTCCTTGAGTTGATAGGCAGCAAGCTCAACCTTCTCAGTAGTACTCACCCCCATACAAAACAAAATCTTGTAGATCTCATCAAGGAAATCTTGGGGGTCTTCATCAACTTTCGATCAAAAGAACATGGGAGGATTCATTCTCGTAAAATTTCTCAAACGGCTAGCTATAGTACTATCATGTTGGTTCTCTCAAGGAACGACCTCTATGTTAGCTTGTGCCGTAATAGCCTGAGCTTGGTTGGTGATGGCTTGGTCCATTTGGAACAGGGCTGCCCTCACCTCACCATCCGTCATAGCCGGAGGATTCACCGGAACTTGATCATTTGTAGTAGCTTGCACTTGATGAGGAACTTTATTGCCTTGGTGAGTAGCTCCCGCATTCGCAATCTCTTTGCCTACTCTTTTCGCGTCTGTCCTTCTTGTGTTCATCGCTTAAAACCACAAGAAAGGTATTAGATGCTAAATGACACATAGTGTCAAAACTCTAAAGGCACAACATAGGAGTATCAAGAAAAAGAGAAGTTTCTAGTCATCACATAGCCTCTCATCCATAGTTGTGGCGTGCTTCACAATCATGAATAAGACACTAGGTAATGTGGTTTAGTGAGACATTGATCCTAAGGATATTTAACCTCATGCTCTGATACCAAGTTTTTCACACCCGGAGAATACACCCCAGATGCGAGCGTCATCGGCGTCGTCTTAGAGGACTCAGACAAACCTTTAGCATTCATCATAACATATCATCACTTAAATTGCGGAAAAATTAAAACTTTTACATTCTATTTGAAGTATACTTAGACTTCATACTTAACCTTCATAGTGACATACGATATTCGAAAAACGTGTCTCATATATATAAAACCATCTAAAGAGTACGAATCTGGACTTAGCCAATAAGTAGTCAATAGTCCATATAGACCTTAATACAAATGAATCCAAATAACATAAATGGAAATAGAATATTCTCAAAATATACTAATGTCTTCATAAGTTGGAATATGAAATATAGCATCCCCGGACATGAGGACCTACCAACACTTGGAGAAATAAGTCCAAGCTTCTTCAATCGACCTTCTTAATCTTCAATGGCCGGACCCTACAGTTTTAGTAATATAAAGTAATGGGTTTAGTATGACACATTTACTAAGTATGGGTATATGCATATAACATTTAAGGACATGCATGAGAAAGGATAATTTATCATTTCTTTAGGAAACATGCTATGTCATGTGAATGTTTTCAAAGCACATACCATGGAACATATACAAGTTAAGGACTTCATCAACATACAACATGATCACAATCAAAGACATATTATTATAGAGTCATGTTAACATTCATACTCAATAGATCAAATATACATAACATACAAAACACTTACCAATGATCCCATCCCCAACCTACAAGTGAAATGGTCGTGTGAAGCCCCATAACCCCACACAACCAAGTAGATAAGATAGGACACCATGACTAAAGCTTTGCTTCATATAACTTGTAACATAAGTATCATTAATCTATTTAACAATATAACCTAATAACATATTCATCATAATGACCAACATCATATAAGAGTAACATCATGTATCGTAAACATATATCTTTCATTTATCATATTACATAAGAACAATCTCCTAGGACTTCCTTTAGAGTCAACTTGTACAATGTCTAGGTAGGGGCCCATACCCCTACCTATACTAAGTAGACTCCTCAAATCACCCTAGTCAACGTTTATTTACTTGTCTTTCATTTTATATGATGGAACATTTGCCTTAACCGACATAGACCATGTGATCTAAACATGGAATCCGGTGTCATAAAACCCCACACCGAAAGAAGGTGGTCTACCGGCCAAAGTAGAACCTAACATGACATAGCTTTCTAGGTGGATCCACTAGCTAGTATCCTATGCTGGCAGCATAGTTCAAGAACTAGGAGATATATTAGAGACCCATAGTTCCACATGACATGGCAGCCTATATCTCATGAAAGGGACACCTCTCATATCTAGTCCATCGGTGCTTAGCTTAAGTCCCTTTCTTGAATAACCTTTAAGTTGTATTTTATCATAAACTTATCATAGGTCATAGGAGATTAACTCCTTGTATAAACATGTTCATGATCTCTTTAGGATTAGATGAGAATTTCCTTTTATTCTAAACCTTCGTTTGTGATATTAACATAGCATAATCATCTTGTGTAAAGCATACAAGAGAAAATGATGAAGTTTCATTATCATATTCTTATCATAATCTCACACTTAACATGTTCATAGCCCAACATATATGCATAGCAACATCATACATAAATCAATAGAATTGTCACATCATATATGGGCTAACATAACCAACATGGACTAATCACGGCTTTAGAAGACTTACCTCTCACTTACAAGAATCTTATTCAAGCTCTTTCGTTCAACTTACAATATGCATAACAAATAACATAGTGAATTACACAATAGAAGAATCAAGAACAACTCTTCAAATCATATACAAGATCAATTCATAATGTAGGATAAGGGAGCGGGTCATTAAAGAATTTATTCAAGTCTTAGTTCATATCCCAACGTTCACACGTTATCAAGTAGTAGAAATAACCCATTCGAAACCATCAATTAGATAAAGATCATGCATCCCACGAAATTCAAAGATTAATAACCACATACTCATCAATTCTTGTGAAATCGACCATAGAAAACACTTACTTTTCATCAAAAATCATAAATCTGGAGTTAGAAAGAAAATCCATTTTGTAGAGTAAAAACCGTAGTATTTGAATTTCTTGAAAACTTATCTTTGAAAGGACCTCTTGCGGAAAGGAATCCCAAGAGTGAAAAACCCATACATTATAGAGGAATAATCCACGAAATTTGATTGGAAACTTTGAAGACTTCGTCTTCTTCCTTAAGATCTTCTTGTTCTTCAATGGAGTTTGGAGAAGACAACGTTTCTTGAGAGACATGAACAAAAACTTGTTTGATCTGATTTGGAACGTGTAAAAGTATTCTAAAACTGAACTAATATCCATATATAGTCATCCTATGAATTACCCAAAATACCCTCCACTTAATTGGGTATTTTTAAGAAGTTAAATTACCAAAAATACGATTTAAATGATTCTGGGAAGTGGCTGCGCGTCGCGGGGCCAAATCCCATCATTTTTCTGAAATTTTGGGTTGAGGAAGTGAGGTACGTGTCAGCCTCGCGTCGCAAGGATATCCCTCACATCTTGAGGCAGTACACCTCATGAGGAACGCGCGTTGCAGACTTGTTCCTCCAATTCTGCCTGTTTGTAGGCTGCTAGGCAGCCTGCTTACCCAAGTTTGGGTCCTCCCCAAGGACCCTTCAGGTGGTCCTTGGGGTGTCGTTACCAGACGTTTGGACCCTTTGTGCTGCATATTACCTATCCAAGGTATATTCTCAAGTCCTTGGACTTCATTTGACACCTCTAAACTTTAACCAAACATAGGGACGTCAACTAGTTAAAATTAGCTAGTTTCCGGACGTCGAGGTGTTTCTTTGTCGTTTTGGCTCTAACCTTTTCTAAATGATTTTATTACATTAATATAGGTCTAGAAAATTCATTTTAAACATTATTAAATAGATTAATATATAGTCTAATTCATGGCAAATTCCGGAGTGTTACATTATGCCCCCCTTAGGAACATTCGTCCCCGAATGCCACTAAAATTTTTTGGAGGGTAAGGAATAGACTCAATACTAGCAGACCAACCAATCAACAACATAAAATCATAATGAGTTACAACTCATAGGAGTGCTTCACAACCCCTTACAACAAATACCATAACATTAAACATAGCACTCAATTCATGACGCACAACATATAAGATCTCAATATTTCACAACACTTAGTGAGGAATTTCCTTCTCAACATTATAACGAGTTTAAATTACATCAAAGAGTTATCATGCTATCATTCTTCTCAAGACAACAATAAAACAACAAAATCTCAATAAGACAACATGCATACATGTTTCATTTAAGTGCAATAATAGAGTATGAAAGCATTTTCTAAAACTCAAGTTGGTATAACTTTTACCAAAACATGCACCTATCTAGAAATAGTCAATTTCATAATTATACATTACTTTCTCTATTAAGAGGAATTTCTAACCTCAAGGAGTAAATATATGAGGGTAGCGAGACTTCATGTTATCCTCAGCTTCCTATGTTGCACCCTCAACAAGGTGGTTCCTCCATAAAATTTTCATAGCGGCAACCTCCTTGTTTCTCAACTTCTTGATTTGGCGATCTAGTATCTCAACTGGAACCTCTTCATAGGGGAAGTTCTCATCCACCCCTAAACCTTCTATAGGTAGAATAGACACCGGGTCGCCTATGCATTTCTTTAGCATAAAAACATGAAATACAAGATGAACAGAAGCTAGTTCACTAGGTAGTTTCAACTCATAGGCAACCTTTCAAAACCGTTGTGAAACTTCATAAGGACTAACATACCGGGGACTTAACTTCCCCTTTATACCGAATCTCATCACCCCTTTCATAGGTGATGTAAGACCCCAAAATAAGATAGGGTATCTAGAGCCTAACATGTTCATATTAATGTTATAAGGTCCTAAAATGACTTATAATATGGTTTATAGGCAGTGTATAAAATTTGAGGTGATTTGGAAGTTAAACGTCAAGGGTCGACCGAAACATTCGACGACTAACTCAACTAAATGCCTCGTATGTGTTTCTATGTGATTATGTGTGATTCAAGAGTTTATGAAGTCTTAAAAATGGTGTATAATGATGTAAAATGTTAGTATATGAAGTTTCGTGAAGTTTGGAGGTCAAACGACCAAGAACATCCAAGGCGTTCAAAAGATAAACCTTAAGACGTTCAACGTGTGTCATGATGGGGCTTGGCCTGTTTGGACGTCTTGTAGGTGTTTGTTTTGGATGAAATTTATGTGGAAGGTCAATAACTTGTTAAGGATTATAATCACATTATAAACGTCCGGGTATGATTTATAAAGGGCCCCACAAGAGGCCCAAAAAGAAGGACCCTAGGCTGGTCGAAGACACTGCCTGAGCAGTGTCCATTGACGGACCAAACGACGGCTCATTGGTCTACCAACTGCCTGTTGGCCAGTTCTCGTCGACTGACACTTTCCTTGGGTAGGTATCAATCCAATATTTGTCTGAGTACCAATCGACGGAGCCCTAGGTATGGTCCATTGGCTGGACGATGCCCCGTAGGTGCCTCCGTCGATGGTGCACTGTAATTTGCAGGCAGCGTCTATTTCATTAAATCGGTGAATGGGAAATTCACCCCACGTGATAAAGTGATCCCACATGATTTATTTGGTTATTTTTGGGTGTATTTAAGTCATCAATAACGTGATCAACCCATTCTAAAATCAACTCACATGTTTTAAGCTCTTCCCTCCAAAAATGTTCTATCTAAAACCACCATTGTTGGTGAAGCTCAAGATCAGGTTTAATATGGTTTTCCATGGATGAATAATCAAGTTTTATAGGTCTTCATGTAGATAAAGGTATGGTTATCCTTCATATCTAAGTAACCTTTCACTTGGAGAGTTCTTCTCAATGTTTTCAAAGAAAGTTTATGATCAAAGTTCTTCTTCTTCAATGTAGCCATGGGTTCTTTCTAAAAACGGTTTGAATGATTAAATCATGATGCATTGAAGGAAATACATTGGTTTGAACATGATTTTACTCCAATTGCATGATGAACCCATGCTCCTTCCTTAAATCGATTTAGCCTTGCATGGTCTTTGTGATCTTGAATTACTATCGATTGAATTATGATTCTATTACATTGAAGTGATTGTATATGTTGTTATTTACATGAATTTATGTGAATTGGTGTTGAAGGATCCATGAGGTTCAATGTATGATGATTTGAACATGTTTAGCCTCGTTTCTATAGTTCACTGTAACATTGGCTTCTAATTGAATTAATGTGGTTTTCGATCATGTTAAGTTGGTTGTATCTACTGGTTTAGGTTGATATCATGATTGAATTATGAATAATAATCTTGTATGATTGAAGTAAATATGGCTTATGTGAATTCACCTAGTCATCTATTCTATCGATGGATAATACTATGTATGTGATGATACCTTGAATTGTGGATAGATGAAGCATGATTTTCTTCGATGAAGTTATTTATATAGCTGCTGCCTAGAATGTACATTATTGTTAAAATATGATGGAAGATCAAGGTCTTAGAGAATCAATAGGGTTGGTTAATTCCCTCTCTACACTATAGCAAATTGACAAGTCTAATGCCTATGTTGTAGCTTGATCATTAAGTGCTTTAACATTATTTCTTTATGATTAAATGTATGATTAGCTACTGTCTCAGATTGATATTATCTATGAAATATTACTTAAAATCAATGCAAGTGAAGTTAGCTAGGGATCTATGTTCTTTTATTTTCCTAGTATGTGATGTGTTGTATTATGTTATAGTATAATCTTGTAGCGACTTGTACATGGTTTCTTATATCTTTAAAGTACTTTTAGCTACTGCCATATATATGAATTATTGATAAACAAGGTGTATTTATCAATGAGTACGAAAGGTTGAGGAGTTGGTAAGAATGCTTATTTCCTCTACTCTTCTACTTCTCTATTCTTTATAGAAATGTTGATGAATCCTTGTATGCCATTGTGTGGTATGGTCCACTTATGGTGGCGGTGTTTACTTTATTGTCATTATATATGTGTTTACCATGGCCTTGAAGGAAAATTGATGAACTTATGAACATATGCTTAAGATGATACTATGAGAAGCTTATACCTACTTTCCTATTCTAGTTGTGATCTAGGTTGTATAGCTATTGTATAAGCATGTGTATATTCATGTAGGGTAAAGTATAGCTGCTGTCATTGATGTGTTAAAATGGTTAATAATCCCTTACCTATGTACCCCTATGTGAATGCATGAATAGCCAAAGCTAGGAATCTTAAGTGTAATATGAAGTTGACTTGTCTCCTATGCAAAATGTGTTGTGTGGTCTATGCTTGAAAGTGTATTATGATCTAAGAGGGTGGATGCCTCAATATGTTGTTGATAGCCATTATGTGATCATGTTGACCAATATACACACACTCACACTTCATGCATGCTTAAGTAGTAAAGGTTCATGGTGTCTAAATGAAAGGTAGTTCTCATATTCACTAGTGTGTACTACTATGCATATTAAGGTGATGTTTTATGAAAGTATGATTTGTATTCCCTTACTAGGATGACTTGATAGGTGTACTAGTATGGGCAAGGGTATGTGACCTTGTATATGCATTGCACATGTGTACCTTGGTAGGATAGTTCCTAGGTTTGGTTTCTATATTTATGAAATGATGAAGTATGAATGTGCATAGTGTCTTAGTGGGTTTATATGAAAGGATTGCTCATATAGTTATGCCTATAGACTCATGCATTGATATATGAACATGTGTGACATTATGGGTTATGTGAAAGGTTTGCTCACATGTATGTACACACAAACATGGATGATGATCTAGTAAATGAGAGGGGCCTTGAAAGGTGTGCCTAAGAATACTCTAAAACTAGATGGATGTTTGAATATGCTATAAGCATATGAGGAAGAAATATTCTAAGTCTATGTTTTACAAATAAATGTAATAAAGGCTTTTTCAATAAAGGGAACTTAGCTTAACACCGAGTGAACTTGACAATGGGAGGTTATGACTTGTCCATAAAAGGAAAGATTCATCCTAAAGTTGCCCGTGTGATGTTAACTCCCTTGCTTATGGGATATGTCATCTAAGGGATTCCCATGAGGAGCGGCCCAATTACCACATGGTATGAATAGGGATATCTACCTCTTAGTTCTTGAACTATGTTGCCAATATAGGATACTAGCTAGTGGATCCACCTAAAAAGCTATGTTTATAATAGGTTCTACCTTGGACGGTAGACCACCTTCCATCGGTGTAAGGTTTGATGACACCGAATTCCATGTTTAGCATCACATGTTCTATGTCGGTTGAGGTTATAGTTCCCTAAAGGTAAAATGGACAATGGAAGTAAATGAATAGGATCCTAACTAAAATGACTTAAGGGAGGTTACTTAGGATAGGTTGAAGTAATGAACCCATCTAGACATTGCACAAGTAGCTCATTAGGAAATTCTAGGAAGGTGTTCTAAGGTGTATGGTTATGAATATGTCTTTATGCATGGTATGGTAGTAATTGTCTACTTGTCATGAAGATGTGCATGGTATGAGTCTAGATGATGTGATCTTATTCTTATATGCATGATGTTTATCTTATTGACTACATGATGAAGGTCTTTCTTGACATAAATGAAGTTGACTTTATTTACTCATTGATGTATGACTTGGATGTAAATGCTTGTGGTCTTATGATAGGTTTACTAAGTATGTGCGAGGTTATGAGGTTTCACATATACATTGCACTAGTAGACTTAGAGTAGGAGTATGAGTAAGGTATTATAATGCATTGATGTGAAGTAAAATAAGTATATGTGCATAATGACTAGGAGTTCACTGTAATGTCCTAATATACTTGACTTAACTATGTCTATGTTGTACTATACTTCTATGATAGTATGTGTTGTCTTGTGTAGATGATATGTACGTTTTCTTGTGGCCTTAAGGTGATGCATTGCACCAAGTATCACTAAAGGGTTACTTGGAAGGTTAATGAATAAAGGAGAAAAGAGCTCACTGTAAAGTGAAAGGGGATTATTGTAATGTGCTTTTAAAATGCATTAAATTCTATATGTGATCTAATGTGATGTTTGGTGTTTGAAAATGTTTATAAGATATGTGTGAATGATATAAATGCTATTGGTTAAAGGTTTTATGGAGATTTACTCAAAAAACATGAAGTATGGCTTTCAAGAAAATATCCCTTTTAAATGCATGTTTTTGCATGGTTGCCATACTTAGTACATTCTTGTGCTAATCCCATTCTTCTCTACTTTTTACACAAAGTGTAGGTTATGGATGCTAAAAGGATGTCTATGATTGGGGAGCTTGATATGTGATTCTCAAGCTCAAGGAAAAGGGGTCCTTAAGTTCCAAGGATTCCCGACGAATGTCTTTATTGTAAAGTCTTTCAATATTGTATAGTTATATAATGTGTCTTATGGGCCGAGTCCCTAATGTACTCTAAAGTTGTTGAGTCTAAGATGGCAAAGAGACTTAAGTTCTATAAATGTATTATGTCTTATGTTTTATACATATATGAGTTGAAGTTTCAAGCATATGATGTGCTGTGAGAAGTTTTAAATTTTCCGCTAAATTTACTATGTTAATGCGATGAATGATAACTGTGGGCTTGTATAAGACCTCCGAGAGGTCAAGTACGCCGTGTTACTTCTAGGGGGTTCCCCCAGATGTGACAAACGTGGTATCTGAGCATGAGGTTTATAAAGTGGTCTTAGTTTCTAAGAGTCTTATATTGCCACGTCTAGTAGAGTCTAGTAGCATTGGTGGTGAGTCGCGACACATCAAATAGTACGAGAGGCTATAGGACGATAGAGTTTACCTTCTTTATCATTCTCATATCGTGCCACAGAACTTAACTCTATAAGATCTCTCTCTTATGTTTTCTTGTCCGGTTGTCCTTTAAATGTGATTGCTTGGATGAGATTGTTCTCTATGCTTGAGGGAGAAAAAGGTGAGTTAATGCTTATCTTGGTTTTATGGTTGAATGAGTATGTGTGAAGGTAAATTTTTAAAATGTTTTGATGATATAATGCCAATATTGGCTATGTATGAGACTTATGTGAAATACCATGTTATGTTGAAAAATATGCGGCATGATATAGTTAAAGCATGATTAGAAGTTATTATGGTTGACATGAGTTTCTTTTGAAATAATGTGTTACTATATTGTGTTGCATGATGGTAGATTTATATTATGATTTGATCTTGAAATACTTAATGACGATATATGGAAGCATGCTACCCTAAGATTTTGTACTTAAAGGTGTTCAATGTTTCCTTTTGTATACATGTGGTCCTTGATAAGTTGCCTAGTATGGATTGGAGTCCTTTGTATAGACTTGATCCTAGGTGTGATGATATTATGCTTGTCATGGTAAGGTTTTGGTATCTCATATTGTCATGATTTTCCTAACAATTGCTTAAATGTTGCATTTTGGAATTTGGAAGCATGTTCACTGTAATGATAGGCAGGCAGGTTACTGTGAAATTTTCGGGAAACCAACAAAAATTGTCCTTTGATTAGATGTTGTTAAAATGTGTATAGAATTGATGTATATGAACATGATAATGAATGTAAAAAGGAGTTTTTCTATTTGGAATAAAGAATGAGAGTCTTATGGCATTATGAGTCGTAGATTTGTTTCTAACTTCTTATTGTGTTGTGAGTCCCTTGATGGTTGTGGAATTGGTGTCTTCCCTAGAATTGAGGGTAATATTCTTATTTTTGTAGGGTGATGATGTGGGATTGATTGACCTAGAAGTTACCTTACATTAAGATTGAAAGAAAGAAGAGTCCTTCAGACTAAGCCTTCCATATTGTTTCCCCTAATGAGATATGACCTTGGTGTCTATTGTATTGTATGAACATCGTATGTGATTGAATGAGATAACCTAATTTGATAATTGTGGATAAATTGCCTAGGTGATAAAGCTTAGAGTACCTTGGTGTTCCTATGTTAACTTACTGTAAATCCTTCTAATGTTTTAATCACTTTTAAGTGATGAAAAATGTAGGTTGTTAAGTTAAGATCCTTTTAAGTTGGGGTAAGTTACTCTTAATTGGGTTTACCCTAAGTGGGGGATGGTGATGAAATGGTAAGGTTGTAGATATTGTCTACCTTGTCCTTCTATTTTTACTTGAACTTGAAACTAATGAATTCTTAGTAAGCTTGTTCATGAATATAGTCTTGCATAAAGTATGAGTTGCATGAACTTTATATGTTTGGTATGTAATGATTGACATTACCTTAAAGATATTGTACATTTCCAAAGTGCATGAAAGAAAATTTTTGATAAAAATCCATGTTTTCTCTTGTTGAATTACATCTTGATATGCTAGTTGTGCATTTGACTTCATGAGATAAGACAAGGAACTTGGTAATAGTCACTTGTGATGTAAATTGTTTAGCCTTATAATGGAAATTGAGTCTCTTTAAAATGAAATATGTTGAGTCTCTTGAAAATTATGTGACTTGTATGGTTTGCAAGGCATGATTGTAGGCTTACTTTTGAAGGATGAAAGCATGATTATCTAAGTGTTAATGTGTTTGCCTATGATTTGTGTTATTCTTCTCAAGTGATGCTTACTGTGAAGGTAAGTACTATGTTAGAAATTGACATTTGGTGGAACTTCTTTCTATTTGTTGTGATGTACTTGGTGTGACTTACTATTTAGACTTCACTAGGAAGAAGACATGATAATGACTTGGTTTCAAAAGTTGAGAATTTCTCATTTTAAAGTAAATTGACCTTGTACTTTGCTTAGGTGTGAACTCATGATACATGTAAGTGTGTTGAGGAGGACATTGCTCCATGGACACCACTAAACATGGTATGGTTGTGTATGACCCTGATAGCACTAGGTCCAACTTGTGAGAATCAATTGTCAACCTATCTTACACAAGTCTATGTGCGTTGAAGTATGAGTGCCTACTTGTTTTGAGTATTGTTGAAATCTGCCTTTTGTGGCCTTTCAAGATGATATCTTAATGAATTAAGGTGTAATGACCATTTTATGATTAGGAGAAGGATGTTCCTCCTATGAACATGATAAGAGCCACTTTGATTAATGCATTAAGGGGTGAGTTAATTGAAGTTTTGCTTGCTTGTGCGCATTGAGTGCTAAACGTTGTGAAGTTGTGTTCCTTTTTAAAGTTTGGTACATTGACTTCTATATGATGATGTTATGAATATGATGAACTTCTATATGATGCTTTGAAGTCCTTGTTGTGGTTAAAGTGTTCTAAGTGTCATTCGAGGACGAATGTTCCCAAGTGGGGGATATTGTAAGACCCCAAAATGAGATAGGGTGTCTAGAGCCTAACATGTTCGTCTTAATGTTATAAGGTCCTAAAATGACTTATAATATGGTTTATAGGAAGTGTATAAAGTTTGAGGTGATTTGGAAGTTAAACGTCAAGGGTCGACCGAAACGTTCGACGACTAAGTCACCTAAATGCCTCGTATGTGGTTCTATGTGATTATGTGTGATTCAAGAGCTTATGAAGTCTTAAAGTGGTGTATAATGATGTAAAATTATGGTATATGAAGTTTCGTGAAGTTTGGAGGTAAAACGACCAAGAGCGTCCAAGGCGTTCAAAAGATAGCCCTTAAGACGTTCAATGTGTGTCATGATGGGGCTTGGCCTGTTTGGACGTCTTATAGGTGTTTGTTTTGTATGAAATTTATGTGGAAGGTATATAACTTGTTAAGTTTTATAATCACGTTGGAAACGTCCAGGTACGACTTCTAAAAGTCCCCACAAGAGGCCCCAAAAGAAGGACCCAAGGCTCGTCGAAGACACTGCCTGGGCAGTGTCCATTGACGGACCAAACAACGGCTCGTTGGTCTACCAACGGCCTGTTGACCAGGTCTCGTCGACTTGAAATTGCCTTGGGCAGGTCTCAAGACAATATTGGGCTAAGTACCAATCTACGAAGCCCTAGGTACGGTCCGTTGGTTGGACGACACCACGTAGGTGCCTCCGTCGATGGTGCACTGTAATTTGCAGGCAGCGTCTGTTTCATTAAAGGGGTGAATGGGAAATTCACCCCACGTGCTAACCTAACCCCACATGATTTATTTGGTTATTTTTGGGTGTATTTAATTGATCAAAATCGTGATCAACCCATTCTAAAATCAACTCACATGTTTTAAGCTCTTCCCTCCAAAAATGTTCTCTCTAAAACCACCATTGTTGGTGAAGCTCAATATCAGGTTTAAGCTGGGTTTTCCATGGATTAATAATCAAGTTTTAGATGTATTCATGTAGATAAAGGTATGGTGATCCTTTATCTCTAAGTAACCTTTCACTTGGAGAGTTCTTCTCAATGTTTTCAAAGAAAGTTTATGATCAAAGTTCTTCTTCTTCAATCTAACCATGGGTTCTTTCTAAAAACATTTAAATCATGATGAATTGAAGGAAATATATTGGTTTGAACGTTATTTTACTCCAATTGCATGATGAACCCATGCTCCTTCTTTAAATCGATTTAGCCTTGTATGGGCTTTGTGATCTTGAATTACTATCGATTGAATTATGATTTTATTACGTTGAAGTGATTGTATATGCTGTTATTTAAATGAATTTATGTGAATTGGTGTTGAAGGATCCATGAGGTTCGATGTATGAAGATTTGAACATGTTTAGCCTCGTTTCTATAGTTCACTGCAACATTGTCTTCTAATCTTCTAATTGAATTAATGTGGTTTTCGATCATGTTAAGTTGGTTGTATCTACTGTTTTAGGTTGATATCATCATTGAATTATCAATAAGAATCTTGTATGATTGAACTAAAGATGGCTTATGTGAATTGACCTAGTCATCTAGTCTATCGATGGATAATACTATGTATATGATGATATCTTGAATTGTGGATAGATGAAGCATGATTTCCTTTGATGAAGTGATTTATCTAGCTGCTGCCTAGAATGTACATTATTGTTAAAATATGATGGAAGATCAAGGTCTTAGATAATCAATAGGGTTGGTTAATTCCCTCTCTACACTATAGCAAATTGACAAGTCTAATGCCTATGTTGTAGCTTAATCTTGAAGTGCTTTAAGCATGATTTGTTTATGATTAAATGTATGATTAGCTACTGTCTCAGATTGATATTATCTATGAAATATGAGTTAAAATCAATGCAAGTGAAGTTAGCTAGGGATCTATGTTCTTCTACTTTCCTAGTATGTGATGTGTTGTATTTTGTTATAGTATAATCTTATAGCGACTTGTACATGGTTTCTTATATCTTTAAAGTACTTTTAGCTACTTCCATATATATGAATTATTTATAAACAAGGTTTATTGATCAATGAGGATCAAAGGTTGAGGAGTTGGTAAGAATGCTTATTTCCTCTACTCTTCTACTTCTCTATTCTTTATAGAAATGTTGATGAAGCCTTGTATGGCATTATGTGGTATGGTCCACTTATGGTGGCGGTGTTTACTTTATTGTCATTATATATGTGTTGACCATGGCCTTTAAGGCAAATTTATGAACTTATGAACATGTGCTTCAGATGATACTATGAGAAGTGTATGCCAAATTTCCTATTCTAGTTGTGATCTAGGTTGTATAGCTATTGTATAAGCATGTGTATATTCATGTTAGGGTAAAGTATAGGTACTGCAATTGATGTGTTTAAAGGTTTAATAATCCCTTACCTATGTACCCCTATGTGAATGCATGAATAGCCAAAGCTAGGAGTCTTAAGTGTAATATGAAGTTGACTTGTCTCCTATGAAAAATGTGTTGTGTGGTCTATGCTTGAAAGTGTATTATGATCTAAGAGGGTGGATGCCTCAATGTGTTGTTGATAGCCATTATGTGATCATGTTGACCAATGTACACACACTCACACTTCATGCATGCTTAAAAGGAGTAAAGGTTCATGGTGTCTAAATGAAATGTTGTTCTCATATTCACTAGTGTCTACTACTATGAATATTAAGGTGATGTTTTAGAAAGTATGATTTGTATTCCCTTACTAGGATGACTTGATAGGTGTACTAGTATGGGCAAGGGTATGATACCTTGTCTATGCATTGCACATGTGTACGTTCATAGGATAGTTCCTAGGTTTGGTTTCTATGTATATGAAATGATGAAGTATGAATGTGCATAGTGTCTTAGTGTGTTTATATGAAAGGATTGCTCATATAGTTATGCCTATAGACTCATTCATTGATATATGAACATGTGTGACATTATGGGCTATGTGAAAGGTTTGCTCACATGTATGTACACGCACACATGGATGATGATCTAGTAAATGAGAGGGGCCTTGAAAGGTGTGCCTAAGAATACAAGATAGATGCTTGAATATTTTATAAGCATGTGAGGAAGGAATATTCTAAGTCTATGTTTTAAAAATAAATGTAATAAAGGCTTTTTCAATAAAGAAAACTTAGCTTAACACCGAGTGAACTTGACAATGGGAGGTTATGACTTGTCCATAAAAGGGAAGATTCATCCTAAAGTTGCCCGTGTGATGTTAACTCCCTTGCTTATGGGATATGTCATCTAAGGGATTCCCATGAGGAGCGGCCCAATTACCACATGGTATGAATAGGGATATCTACCTTTTAGTTCTTGAACTATGTTGCCACCATAGGATACTAGCTAGTGGATCCACCTAAAAAGCTATGTTTATAATGGGTTCTACCTTGGCCGGTAGACCACCTTCCATCGGTGTAAGGTTTGATGACATCGGATTCCATGTTTAGCATCACATGGTCTATGTCGGTTGAGGTTATAGTTCCCTAAAGGTAAAATGGACAATGGAAGTAAATGAATAGGATCCTAACTAAAATCACTTAAGGGAGGTTACTTAGGATAGGTGGAAGTAATGAACCCATCTAGACATTGCACAAGTAGCTCCTTAGGAAGTTCTAGGAAGGTGTTCTAAGGTGTATGGTTATGAATATGTCTTTATGCATGGTATGGTAGTAATTGTCTACTTGTCATAAAGATGTGCATGGTATGAGTCTAGATGATGTGATCTTATTCTTATATGCATGATGTTGATCTGATTGACTACATGATGAAGGTCTTTCTTGACATAAATGAAGTTGACTTTATTTACTCATTGATGTATGACTTGGATGTAAATGCTTGTGGTCTTATGATAGGTTTACTAAGTATGTGTAAGGTTATGGAGCTTCACATATACATTGCACTAGTAGACTTAGAGTAGGAGTAGGAGTAAGGTATTATAATGCATTTATGTGAAGTAAAATAAGTATATGTGCATAATGACTAGGAGTTCACTGTAATGTCCTTATATTATTGACTTAACTATGTCTATGTTGTAATATACTTCTATGGTGGTATGTGTTGTCTTGTGTAGATGATATGTACGTTTCCTTGTGGCCTTAAGGTGATGCATTGCACCAAGTATCACCAAAGGGTTACTTGGAAGGTTAATGAATAAAGGAGAAAAGAGCTCACTATAAAGTGGAAAGGGGGTTACTGTAATGTGCTTTAAAAATGCATTAAATTCTATATCTGATCTTATGTGATGTTTGGTCTTTGAAAATGTTTATATGATATATGTGAATGATATATATGCTATTGGTTAAAGGTTTTATGGAGATTTACGCAAAAAGCATGAAGTATGTGTTTCAACAAAATGTCCCTTTTAAATACATGTTTTTGCATGGTTGCCATACTTAGTACATTCTTGTGCTAATCCCATTCTTCTCTACTTTTTACACAAAGTGTAGGTTATGAATGCTCAAAGGATGTCTATGATTGGGGATCTTGATATGTGATTCCCAAGCTCAAGTAAAAGGGTTCCTTAAGTTCCAAGGATTCCCTACTAATGTCTTTATTGTAAATTCTTTCAATACTGTATAGTTATGTAATGTGTCTTATGGGCTGTGTCCCTAATGTACTCTAAAGTTATTGAGTCTAAGATGGCAAAGAGACTTTAGGTCTATAAATGTATTATGCCTTATGTTTTATACATATATGAGTTGAAGTTTCTAGCACATGATGTGCTATGAGAAGTTTTAAATTTTCTGCTAAGTTTACTATTTTAAAGCGATGAATGATAACTATGGACTTGTATAAGACCTCCGAGAGGTCAAGTACGCCGTGTTACTTCTAAGGGGTTCCCCCGGATGTGACAGGTGAAATCTTCAAATAGACATGATCACCTAATTCGAACTCAAGATCTCTTCTTCTATTGTCGGCATAAGACTTTTGCCGACTATAGGTTGTCTTCGATCTCTCTTATGATTCAAACCTTCTCTATAGCCTCATAGATAATCTCTGGACCAAGAAGTGAGGACTCACCAACCTCAAACCATCCAACCGGAGATCTACACCTTCTACCATAAAGAGCTTCAAAATGTGCCATGGAGATGCTCGAATGATACCTATTGCCGTAAGAGAACTTTATCAGTAATCATCCCAACTTTCCTTGAAATCAATGACACAGGCTCTTAACATGTCTTCAAGGGTATGAATGGTACGTTCCTCTTGACAATCTGTCTGAGGATGAAAAGCGGTACTAAGTTTCACTTGAGTACCTAAAGCCTTTTGAAAGACCTTCAAAAAATGAGAAGTGAATTGGGCACCTCTATCCGAAATGATGGACAAAGGAATCCCATGAAGACTCACAATCTCATTAATGTAGATTCTTGCATAATATTCGGCAGTATAAGTAGACTTAACAAGAATAAAGTGGGCATATTTGGCCAACCTATCCACAATAACCCATATAGAATCATTTTGCTTCCGGGTTCACGGCAACCCAACAACAAAGTCCATATTGATAGCTTCCCACTTCCATGTAGGAACATCCATGATTTGGGTTAAACCACCCGGTTTAAGATGCTCAACTTTAACCTGTTGGCAATTTGGACACTTAGAAACAAACTATGCTATGTCCCTTTTTAAACCATCCCACCAATAGACTTCACTAAGGTCATGATACATTTTGGTGGCACCCGGATGTATAGAATAGCGAGAACCATAGGCTTCTTCTATAATTTAATTTCTCAAATACTTAACATCGGGTACACATAGTCTCCCTTGGTGACTAAGAACACCATCCCCTCTTGGGAGAATGACTCATTGAGCTTACCAAGTACTGATTCCTTCAACTCCATCAATAGAGGATCAAGATACTGCTTAGATTTCACCTCCACCACTAATGATGAGTCGGAGTTATGATGGACCATGAAACCACCATTTGGAGAATCTTCTAACCGCACACCTAATCGAGCTAACCTAAGAACATATTTCACACGTTCTTTCTTTTCTTCTTCCACATGAGACACACTACCCATAGTCATACAACTCAAAGCATCCGCAACCACGTTGGCCTTGCCAGGGTGGTAAAGGACACTCATGTCGTAATCCTTCAACAATTCTAACTATCTTCTCTGTCAGAGGTTCAACTCCTTTTGTGTAAACACATATTGAAGACTTTAATTGTCAGTATACACATCAACATGCACACCATACAAATAATGTCTCCATATTTTTAAGGGAAAAACTAGAGCAGCTAACTCAAGATCATGAGTTGGGTAATACTTCTCATGAACTTTGAGTTTCGTAGAAGCATAAGCTATCACCTTACCATGGTGAATGAAGACACATCCCAAGCCCACTAGGGAAGCATCACAATATACTACAAAGCCTTCGTTGCTATCACAACCCAAAACCATACCGTAGAAGACAGGGTGCAATCTCGGATTGCGACCGGCGTCGTCGAACTCTCAGAGTTCTAAGACAAGCCTCATTCATATCATTCATTACATATACATAGTGAAAAGTAGTGCGGAATTAAAACTTTTCACCAAAACATAATATAGTCTTTAAAAATCTCTTTCATATAAAAGTAATAGAAACGCTAAGTCTCAATCTCATCATCTTAAGACACAAGAGTACTTTGGCACACGGCGCATACTTCAATACGAAAATAGAAAGACATAGTCTATTACAATACTTCAAAGAAAACAATAAAAGACATATGCCCTTGAGTCAATTGAGGACATACTTCAACTTCTTCTTGAACGATCTTCTAAGTCCAAGTCTTCACTTCACAAGCTCTTCACCTACCAAGAACTATAAATAGAAAATAAAGCATGGAATTAGTACAACCACATGTACTAAGTATGGCTATATGCATAAAATCATGAAAATGGACTTTATTGGAAATATGCATCTTTTCATTATAGAAATCATATTTTAATCATAAGAACATCATTTAAAAATTAAGAAACAGATAAGATAACAATTAACCAAAAATGTCATTTAAGCATCACCTTACAGTAAGTATATTCACTGTACAGTGAATTAATTCACTGTTACAGTGAAGCACTTCATCCTTCACTTTAAGTCTTCCTAGCATGTAATTCCCTCACTCAAAGCTATCCTAAGGTTCACTTAAGTCATAGAAAGAGAGACCGCCCATACGCCCTCTCTAGATGTGCCTAAACGACCCTTAAGATTACCAACAATGAGTCACATACACACTTAGCAAACAATCATAAACATCTATGTAAGATTAATCTACCAAAGGTCAAATCCAAGGTTCACTTGAGTGAGCTTGGAGTGACCGCCCATACAATCTCTATCACACACACACAAGAGATCCTATAGACTACCTAAAATAGAGTCATTCTCACTAAGCACACCAACACTTAGATGAAAGACTATCAAAAGACCTACTTAAGTGAATCAAGAAGATAATGTCCATAGTGCAGTGACCTCTCCAAGATTACTTAAATAGTCCTTAAGACTACCTAAGGTTTAGATCATGTCAACAAGATTAACCAACTTCCCTAACTAGAGTCATCCTCAAGACTTCCAAAGATAAGACATCAAGAGATCATCCTTACATGTCCTCCTCACACTTTAGCTAAGGAATGCTTAAGTCACTTTAGATTAGGTACTCATTTACATAGTTACTAACATAGGTCATTAGTTCATTAGTTTATTAATACTCATACATCACATAAGACACTCACATAATGGATCACATAAGACACTCATATAATGGTCTTGGACAAGACCTAGGAACTCCACATAACACCTTCAAAGTCTATTGTGCAATGTCTAGATAGTGTCTCATACCACCACCTAAACCTCATAAACTTATCTAATGCTAAAAGGTATTCCACATGATGAGAATAGGCAATAACCGACATAGACCATGATAGCAAGACATGGAATCCGAAGTTCTATCCTACTTCGATGAGGTTGTTCTACTTGCCAATGGTAGAACTTGGACACATCCCATGTAGGCACATAATTAAGGAATATGAAGGGTGTAATAAGCATTCAGTCTCTTCTTTAACTGAATCCACTTCCCTCTTACTCATACTCACTCGGTGCTAGCCTTAGTTCTCATTGATTAATTCACATTAAGGTTCATATAAATAGGTCTCTTATCTAGTTCATGACCCCATTACATTCACCCTACCAAAGCAAGGTCCACTAGGGCATAACTCACTTTGGCGAGAAGAAGCTCATAGCGACTTCCCTAAGGTATGATGTGATGCCGTTCCAGCCAATCAACCTTAAGTCCATCACTTATCACATGAAGCATACCATTACGGCTAACTACTTCACAATTTATAACCTCGCCACTAAGTTCAAGGTTCCACATAAATGACCCTCTTATCATTAAGGTCTCACCTATATTTATTTATTCAAGACTAAGAGTTATAACACCCTAAATCAATACATCACATACCCATAACCATATATACATCAAGTAAGAGATACAAGTCAACCAAGACAAGACATCACATACTTCACTTTAAACACATAATACAAGCCATTCTAGAAACACCTCTAAAACAACCTAACATCTTCAAGTTATCCTATATATCATCATAACATCATTAATATACTCCACATAGACTCATAAAGTCAGGTAGGAATAACCAAGACTTAACCTAACACTACATTCATAATATCAAGTCAAAGTCTAACATGATCACTTAAGGCAACATAACTAGAAGAACACATACATGAATATATAACCTCACATGTAGATAGGTAATGCCATACTTCACATCATCAACTACACAAATAGCCACATAACTTCAAGTAATTACCAATAAGTCCATGCTCATAATATTGCATAAAGTAACGCCGACAAGGCCACATCAATTGCAAGTAAAACACATAACACCGCCACCATAAGTGGACCATACCAAACACAATAGAATCAAAGTATAATTAATATAAAATTAAGAAAAACGGGGCAGCAAACCTTCATCCCCATATGCACACTTCAATTCAATGCCAAATCAACCAATTCAACATCACAAGGCCCTTACCCATGGCCATGAACAATAATTCAAAGCAATAACCATAAAACTCAATGAATCTACATCAATTCAATCTAGGTTTAGCAATCTAAGATCAATTATATATCAATTGAATACAATTAAAGCCCATAAGAAACTACTTCACAATTCATCAATATTACCTTAATATCAAGTAACCCAAAAAGTAGTCAAAACTAGGGTTCATCAATTCACATGGGTTCATAAGTAATTTATGTTAAAATCATCAATACAATATCAATTATATCATAATTCAATGTTTAGAAATCATTTATGCAAGAACCCATGGTAGAATCCCGAAATTGGACAATTCACTTTAGAAAACTTTGTAAAACACTTTGAGGATTGGGCTCCTTGATGAAATAAGTTTCAATGATCAAAATCCATACCTCAAGGATGATAATTCTTCACTTTGATGAAGAATTCCCCTTCAAAACGCCACACCAAGCTGATCCTTCAATTTGGACTTCAATGGAGTCTTTGGGATTTCTAAGGGACTTTAGGGTTTTCATTTTAGAAGAATGAATTATTCTAAGTGTTAAACACTTATATACTAATTTAAAATACCCAAAAGACCCTTAATAAAACGCCTAAACTCTTATTTGGAAGTGGGGTGAATTTACCAATTCACGCCTGACTTGGCAAAAAGTCTGCTCGCAGGGAAACATCCCACGACGACCTGCCCATGATGGGGCGTCACGGCTGACACGGGGCGTCACGGCCCTCCGTTGCAAGCAATAGTGGCTTGCCAAGGTTCCCAATTACACCCTTGGACAATGACCCCACGACGGAACCCTTGTGAAGGGGCATCACAGCCATGACTGGCCGTCGACTGCTCCATCGCTAAGGCTGCCTGGGCCTGCCTGCACATCAGACTTTTGGGTCCTTCCTCAAGGACCCTTAGATGGTCCTTGGGGATAATTTCCCGGACTTTTCCAACACAAAAATGATATTCTATGAGTTTAACACCTCTCACATGAATTTTATCCAAAACGAACACATAAAACTCAACGAAACTCGCCTAGACGTACAAGGTCGACTCAAGGCACATCTTTCGAATGCCTTTGACGTTCTTGATCGTTTGACCTCCAAACTTCACGAAACTTTAACCACTGAATATATATGATATATTAACTCTATTAAGAACCTTAAAACACCATTAAACACACATAAACACATAGAACCAGAGACATTTAGGTGACTTAGTCGTCAAACGTCTTAGTCGTCCCTTGACGTTTGACTTCCAACACCTCTAATACTTTAGCTACTGCCTCTATACCACGTATTAAACATATTTAGGACCTTATAACACCAATACCAACATGTTAGGCTCTAGTTAACCTATGTCATTTTCGAGGTCTTACAATTGCCCTCCGATAAGGTCAAAACTGGGGCGGAGGTAAGCTTATCTTTCAAATCTTGAAAACCTTTTTTAAAAGCTTTCGACCACTCAAAGTTCACCTTATTTTGGGTCAAAGCTGTTAAATGAGAAGCAATGGACAAACATCCATCAACAAACCTTCTATAATAGCCGGCTAGATCCAAGAAACTTCTTATGTCAGTGTGAATCAAAGGTCTAGGACAATTTCTGACCGCATCCATCTTCTTCGGATCAACCTCTACACCCTCACCTGAGATAATATGGCCAAGAAAAGAAACTGACCTCAACCAAAATTCACACTTGCTAAATTTTGCATAAAGTTTGTGTTCCTTGAGGACTTCCAATGCCAACCTCAAATGAATCTCATGCTCATCTTCATTCTTGGAGTATATCAAATTATCATCAATGAACAAAATCACAAATGAGTCGAGGTAATCTCGGAAAACTCCATTTGTTAGGTCCATAAACGCCGTTGGGGCATTTGTTAACCCAAAAGACATCACTAGAAACTGATAGTGACCATATCTAGTTCGGAAGGCTGTCTTGGGAACATCTTCACCTCTCACCCTAAGTTGGTGATATCCAAACCTTAATTCAATCTTGAAAATTAACTAGCACCTTCGAATTGATCAAAGAGATCACCAATCCATGGGAGAGGATATTTGTTCTTTATGGTGACCTTATTGAGTTAGTGATAATCAATGCACATTCTAAGGGACCCATCCTTCTTCTTAACAAACAAGACCGAAGCACCCCATGGAGAAATACTAGGTTGAATGAGACCCTTGTCTAGTAAATCTTTGATTTGGAGCTTCAACTCTTTCAATTCAGCCGAAGTCATCCTATATGGAGGAATTGAAATGGTATTCGTATCCGGTAATAAATTAATGCCAAAGTCAATTTCCTGTTCGGGAGAAACTCCTAGAAGGTCATTAGGAAAAACCTATGGGAATTCTTTCACTACAGGGACTGACTCAATAGAAGGAGTTTCACATTCTATATATTTAACCCTCACCACATGGTATAAACAACCCTTGGCTATCATCTTACAAGCCTTTAAACAAGAAATTATTCGACCACTTGGCATAGAAGTTTCCTCTCTTCCACTTTAAAATGGGTTCATTAGGGAATTGAAACTTCACTACCCTTGTTCTACAATCTATGGAAGCAAAACAATCATGGAGTCAATCCATAACCAAGATGACATCAAAATCAAACATGTCAAGTTCTACCAAATCAACAAGAGTAACTCTATTGGCATTACAAGAAAAATAATCTCTAAGGAAGCGAAATCTAGTCCTAGAAAGTCCAAATCTAGTCCCAAATACCCTTTTAAGACGAGAAAAGGTTGGTCGCCACCTGTACTAAAATGCTTCATTGCTAAAGGTTAATTGGGACGGGTTCAATTACCTGGTCACAAAATGTGTTTAGAGACGCAATCAAAGCTGGTCCCCAAATTACTTTCAGAGACTACATATCTCGTCCCAAATAGAAGATTTTCTTCCTTATAAACTAGTGATTTTCTGGTCATTAAACCCTTTAGAGACTAGCAAATAAGTCGTCCTAGATTACTCTTTAGGGACGAGCAACTACCTCGTCTTAGATTTTATTTTTCTTGAGGAGCAACCATGTCGTCCTAGATTGTTTTTCCAGACAAGCAACACCTTGTCCTAAATGAGGCTTTAGGGAGGGACAAGAATCTGTCTCATCCTAGATGAAAATTTTAGAGATAATAAACTGTCTCGTCTTAGATGAGCTTTCAGAGATGATCAAAATTTTTGGTCTCTAATTAACCACCAACGATTATAGATCTTCATTTCACAAAAGTATTATAAGATCAAACACGGTAATGGTAAGTAGTGGAGGTCTTGAATGCCCTCTCATGTATATCCACTAGAATCATATGGGTAAAGTCAATCTCCGACCCTGCTACTAGTGCTGCAACAATGACTGCCCTATCCCACGTGAGTTGGTTGTCAGCCTTCATGAGTGAGACTCTATTTTCGACTAACAACAAGATGAATTTGGCAACAATGTTTAGTGTGGCCGTCCTGATTCCCCCTCGGGATGCTGTGACCAACTCTGCATGCTCACCATCTACAACAATGTATTTGGCAACCACATCTTCACCGCCTCTCGTTTCTCTACATTCCACTGAAAGTGACGGGCCCGAACTATATCATATCTGTAATAAAAGTTTACGGTGTTGAGGACCCAATTTTGACCAGTGGTACGTACATATAGAAATCGGCGGATGGTGGCCTGTGGGATGTCCACCCGATTTCCTCGGACCATTATGAAAGTTAAAGGGTTCTGTTTTACTGGTTTTGCCCGCTTGTGAATCGACCCTCGGAGAGTGGCAGCATAGGAAGCATAGAAATCCCGCATATTTTTCTTGTTGTATGTACCCATGTCATGCGCCATCGGTTCTCACTTGTGGAGGTTGAATAGATGATGCATCTATGGCACTGTATGTAGGCTTTTTGTGAGCACTCGACGTTCCTCAGTGATTAGTCGGTCCATCACCCCCTCCCATTAAGAATCTTGGCATATTTATATACCTACCATTGACCTTCGACACACCATATTTTTGGTTCACTGGCCAGTGGAGTAGGATCATCTATTCGTTGTGATGGTGCTGCTTCCGAGCTGTTAGCCTCATAAAATGAGGCTTCTTGTTCATTGTCACATGATCTTGTGGCTATTTTACAGCTCAAGGTGGAAGCATGGGCCGGCTCAGACCTTGAAGAATGGTCGTACCCAGATCCTGAAGTCGTGGATGACTCAGAGCCAGATATGGAGCCATCCTCTGAATTGGAAGAAGCCCCAGTTGGTGATGCAATCAATGTGCGCTCCTTATCATATTAGCAGGCAGTGACTATGTCGGGGTTCATCTTATTGTGAGATCCCCTAGTGGCCTGGGGTGTTGTGGGTGATGCTCTTGTGCCCAGTGTAATATAGGATGGGTCCCTCTCTGTGTCTCTTTGTCAATTAATTGGAGGGTTGGGGCAATTGACTTGGATTTTCCCCTTTCTCTGTAGACAACTTTCCTCTTGTGAGACATAGTACCGGTAGAGGGGTTATTAGTAACAAAACAGACTAAAGACACACTCAGAATAAATTTAGGATGACTAGTGAACAATAACAAAAAAATTAAAAAAATTAACGTTGGCTTCAATTATCAGTTGACGGGTAGGATTGACGGTCTGTAGAATGATCTACGGTCCGTGAAGCCCTTTCGTGTATTAGATGGACAAAAGCATGGTGTTTGATAAAAATGACGGATGTACAGAATGGTCCGTCTATCAATTGACGGAACATGGTCTACATTGTCGTTTGACACTTGTGAATTATATGTGCGTCTCAATCCATAGACACAATATACGATCAATCGATTTAACAATGGTCCGTACATAGGGTCTCTTTGATGAGGTCATTGCTAGGATGTAAACCTTTTTCCAGACTAAGTCCCATTATTTTGTGATCAATTTCAACATCATCCTAGTCTACTCATTTATTTACACATATACTATGCTAGTTCGTCATTCTTAGGGTCCCAATTCATCGATTTTATGAAAATATCATACAAATTATGGAACCCTAGTTTGGAACTTACATTTAGACTATAGACAAACGATTTATGGGTAATGAAATGCTACACAATCAGTATCCATCATACCAAAGGTTTTCTCAATTTCAATTTTGGCATGATTTGTTGGTAAACTAAACTCCAAGGTCAAGATCTGACTCCTGACTTCCTATATTCAATCTATGAATAAAAAATCAATAAGAGTAAATGTCGTATTACCTTTAAAGCAATGTAAAGAGGTGTGATTGTGTGAATACTATGATTTGATACCCCAAGAAGTTACCTTTGCGCACCGAAACCGAACACCAAATTTGTGAGAATCAGATAGGGGAAAGTTTGGTAAAGGGGAATGTAAAATGTTAGGGAATTGTCATATGGGTGTTTTATAGGAGTGAAAGAGTGAATTGGGGAGTGATTTTAGGAGAGTTGTAAAGGGGAGAAATAGTTTTGGTGTTCAAAAAATTGATGTGGGGAATAAATTTTAATTGTGCGGTTTTTAAATGGGGGAGTCCGGATCGGGTTTGTAGGCTGGAGCCTTCGACTCACGATACACCATTGACGGTCTATAGATCTATTTACCATCCATTAATAGGGACTGTCGATAACTTTATGAATTATATAATATTAGAGACTTACTTTGGATCTACGGACGCCATTTTTGGTCCATCGATGGGGTTCGTAAAACTCTGCACCAGACCATTTTATACCGATTGTGACTTTAGCTTATACACATGTAACAACCCTTAGGCCATTAGTTTTGTATTAATAGGACACTTTTTAGACACGGACCCTATGTTATATCGAGCAAACTCTAAAACCAAAAAGAATTATTAAAACTAACTATGCTTGTCCATGAAATGTTACACGCTCAAAATGAGCTATGTTAAGCTAGAGACTAACACATGTGTCATGAGGGTATGAAGTCCTAAAATGGTTTAAAATGGTGTTATTAGGCAGTGTCTAAAGTTTGGTGATGTTTGGAGATCAAACATCCAAGAACGTCCATAACGCTCGAATGATTTTTCTATGAAACGTGCTTGTGTGTCTTAGTGTGTTTTCGCAAGTTTTACATGTTCATTTTGGTTGAAATTGATGTGAGGGGTTCCTAACATGTGCACCAGTATATTTGGGTTGGAAACATCTGGGAAAAACTTCTAAAGGACCAACCAAAGGGTCCTTGAGGAAGACCCAACTTGTGACCTAAAACTGTCGAAACCAGCCACACCAACGAAGGCAATCTACACCTAGTAGGTCAGTAGACGCCCAGTTGATGGAGGGAGTAGGTTGACACTTGCTAGCAAGAGCTCAAGCTCCCAGTTGGATGTCTTTGACCCAATCGACGGTTGCCAGCACGGACCGTCGATTGGTTTACGTGGTGTCAATGGTGGTCCATCGATTGGCCTGTAATTTCCTGCAGTGTCTCGACTAGCTCAAAGGTAAGTTGGGGTTTCCACCTAGCCTTATTTGGGAGGTTTCTTAAGGGTATATTGGGTATTTTAAGTAGGTTTATAATTCTATAATCCCAATTAAAGTCATTATTTAAAATCAAAACCCCTCCACATAGTAGAAAAACAAGTCAAATTTACATAATTCATTATTTCCATTTTAAGGGGATTACAAACCTCACTTTGGCTAGAATTTTCAGCAAAGAGATGAGGACAACAGGACTTCATGTCGGCCTCGGCCTCCCATGTTGCTCCCTCAACTAGGTGGTTTCTCCATAGGACCTTTACAGAGGCCACCTCTTTTTCCTTAACTTCTTGACTTGGCGATCTAGAATTTCCACCGGAACCTCTTCATAGGCAAGGTTCTTATTCACACCTAACCCTTAAAGTGGGAGAATAGATACGGGGTTACCTATAAACTTCTTAAGAATGGAGACATGAAATATGGCATGGACCGGGGATGGTTGACTTGGCAACTTCAACTCAAAAAACACCATCCAGAACCGTTTCACTATCTTATAGGTGCCCATATACTAGGGACTAAGCTTCCCATTTCTGACAAATCTATCACCCCCTTCATGGGGAAATCTTCAATAGACCATATCCCCCACTTCAAATTCAAGATCTCTTCTCCTATTGTCGGCATACGACTTTTGCCGACTATAGGCCATTTTCAACCTATCCCTTATAATCCGAACTTTGTCCAAAATCATAGATTACCTCGGGACCAAGAAATGGAGACTCTCCCACCTCAAACCACCCAACCGGAGACGTACATCTCCTACCATAGAGTGTCTCAAAAGGGGCAATAGAATTACTCAAATGGTAGCTATGGTTATAGGGGAACTCAATCAATGGTAGGTGATCGTCTCAACTTCCTTTGAAATCAATAACACAAGCTCATAGAATATCTTGTAGGGTTTGAATTGTACGCTCCACTTGACCATCTGTTTGAGGATGAAAAGCGGTGGTAAGCTTTACTTGAGTACCTAACCCTTTTTGAAAAGATCTCCAAAAGCGAGAAGTGAATTGGTCTCCTCTATCTGTTATGATGGACAACGGAATCCCATGAAAATCTCACTACCTCATTAATATATATTCTTGCATAATGCTCCACCGAAAGTAGACTTGACACAGATAAAGTGAGCGAATTTTGTCAACCTATCCACAATAACCCATAATGAGTCATTTTGCCTCTGGGTTCGAGGTAACTCAATCCCAAAGTCCATATTAATTCCTTCCCACTTCCAAGTAGGAACATTGATTAATTGGATTAGACTTCTAGACCTTTGATACCCGACTTTAACATGTTGGCAATTAGGAAACCTAGATTTCCAAACTCTTCAACCTAACTTTACAAGTTGTGTCACACCTTATAAATAAGTTATTAAATCTTAAAACACATGTCAGGCTCTAGTTTATCCTAGTTCATGTTCTTACATCACCACTCTTCTTCATCGACCTACAAATGTCGAAAGTCGCTTCTTCATTTTTATGTCTGAACGTCATCTGTCCTTTCTCCACATAACCAAAGCACGCCCTCGATAAGTAATGATCTCCCAAGGATAATGGGAACCACAAAGTTAACCTCACAATCAAGAATAACAAAATCGACCGGCAAGATGAATGACTTCACTTTTACTAACACATCATGGAGCACTCACATAGGCCTCTCATACTATTATCTGCCATGAGCAATCGAATCGTAGTTGGGTTTGGGTCACCCAATCCCAACTACTTGTAAATGGACAATGGCATGAGGTTAATTCTAGCACCATGATCACATAATGACTTGGCAAAGTTCAATAACCCAATGGTACAAGGTAAACTGAAAGCACCATGATCTTTCTTTTTCTACAGAAGGGATCTTGTAGCAATAGCACCACAATATTGCAACTTCTCGTCATCCTCGAAACTCACTGATCTTTTCTTTGTCACTATGGCCTTCTTAAACTTCACATACCCAGACATTTACTCCAAATCTTTGATCAACGGAACATTGATGGAAAGTTGTTTTAGCATCGTGATAAACCTGCGATATTTTCCTTCTTCAGTCTTCATTGCTAATCTCTATGGAAAAGGAGACGGAGGTCTAGGTAAGGGAACCAATTTCTTTATTACCACAGCCAATTTCGGAGTCAAATTCTCAGTCTCTCTTTTGTTCTCAACCATATCATCATCTCTACTAGTGTCAACTTCAACCTCAGATGGCATTGGTGCATCAATAGTTTTCTTACCCCCGCAAGTAGTGACTACCATGCAATACCCATCACTTTACGGTTCTGGATGGTGGTGCTTGGAAGAGTGCCAGGTTGGTGTGGGTTCACTGTGGTGGAGAAATGTGTCATTTTCTGCTCAAGATGCTTTCTGGACAATGCATGGTCGTCAACATTTTGACCAATACCAGACAAGTCATTCCGCATCTCATTAACATTCTCATCAGTTGCATAGAATCTTCTTATCATATTCTGCATCTTATTCTCAATACGTACCATGGTTACTTCCTGCTTCCCTAATACCAGATTCTCGATATTGAGGAGGGACATAGGGTCCAACCCGATCGTTTCTAGTGCCATAGTCGGTCTGGTTGTAGTTGTTGTTGCAATATTATCTCCCTTATTGGACATATTGACCCTGTAGGTTGTACTTTCTATAGTTCGGACCTTGGTTTCCTGGAATTTGGCGCCAGTTATCCATGTTGGAACCTTAGGCGTTCAGTCGGTAACCCCCCGTCTGATCATTCACTACATAAGCATCTTTCTCATCATAACAATCCTCAGTCGGTAGTGCCCAAAATTTACCCTGAAAGTCCATTTGGAAGAATAAGTCGGGCCTCGCCAAATCATTCAATTGAAGTACAATCTCTCACCTTATGTCCTTCCTTACCACAACCAAAGAAATTCCCGGTACCAACTAGAAATTTGCCATAGTGCTTCTTCACACACGTAGCACAAGTAGACTTACCATTTTGAGAACCACTACCCTTCTCAATTTTGACCTTAGGAGCACTAGATCCATCTTGCATTAGATCTCTCTTCTTGAACCTACATTGGTTTTGCTCACTAGATCCACCTCTCTTCAAGTTTCTAGCAATCCTACCAAGTTTAGACTCCTCAATGGTTGATCATACACCATGAGTCTAGAAACATTCATGTCACTATGGAGAATGGTCGTACGACACTCTTATTTAACAAGGTCGGAAACACGGTGACAAACCTAATCATCTCATCCCTAGGGTTACACACCAATGATGGAGCATACCTAGACAACATAGTGAACTTCAAGGAATACTCCTCAATACTCGTATTGCCTTGTTTGAGATTAATGAACTCTTCAACCTTCACCTCCCTCCTCTCATGGGCGAAGTACTTCCATTAAGTGTACCACACTATGGGACCCCACTCAACCGGCCTATTATCTTTCCATTGAGTGTCTACAGTTGAGTAACCTCCCTTAATTGGTACGAAGCTAACTCCGCATTCTCCCTAGAAGTCACCTCAATGACACTCAACACCTTATAAACTCAATCTATAAACTCTTAGGGATCCTCTCCCACCTTAGAGCCAAGAAAAATAGGAGGATTCATCCTCACAAAATCTCTCAATCTAGAAGTCATAGTGCTCTCCGTAGCATTTACTCTAGGATCAACACCCCTAATAACATGAGTAGTCATGGCTCGGGCTAAAGAAAGTAGAGCCTCTCTAATCTCCCCATTAGTCATTTCCGAGGGAACCACCGAAACATCATTACCCCCTTCCACAATAGGAACTTGAGCATCCCTAGCACGTTGTGGACCTTGCCCACCTTGATGAACTTTCTCAACTTGCTCACTTGAGGAGGAATATCCTTATTCACCCTCCTTTCTTCGGCCCTCCTTGCAGTCATCCTCCTCGTATTCATCTCCCTAGAAACACAAGGAAAAACATTAAGAAGGAGACTAATAACTTTTTACTCTACGACACGACACAAGAGTAGATAAAGAAGGGAAACTCTACCTTCCTATAGCCTATCGCTCATGGATATGTCGCGACTCACACCAATGAACGGGTCTCTACTAGACCTGGCTTTATGAGACTTTTTGATTCCTAAGACCACTTTCATAACCTATGCTCTAATACCAAGTTTGTCACGCCTCGAAAGTACATCCTAGAAGATATGGAACTCTCGGCGTGCGGCACGACGTACTTGACCTCTCAGAGGTCTCGTACAAGCCCTTTGACATCATTCATTAAATACATGTATGAAAAGTAGTGCAGAACTAAAACTTTTCACGCGAAAACATCTTAAAATATTTTTAATATTAAAAACAATAGAAAACTCTAAGTCTCATTATATGCCATCCTTAGACTTAACAAATACTTGGAACACGGACCATACAATCTAAATATAAGAATCTTATATCTATTACAATACTTTAAAATAAATACGTCTAAAGACAACTATGCCCTCGAGCCAAATAAGGATATACTTCAACTTTGCTTGAACGATAACTAGATTCCAAGCTTGCTTTAACGACACCTTTCCCCTGTTAACCACACCTTTAGAGATAAACAAAAGTATGGAATTAGTAAAAACACATGTATTAAGTATGACATAATGCATAAAATCATGAGAAACGGACATTTATAAGAACATACTCTTTTTGATTAAAACTTCATAGTATAAGCATAAGAATCACATTTAAACACCAATCAACACAATTAGAAGATATTACAAATTATATCCACACTACATGAAAGTTACTGTGAACTTACAGTGACTTCACTGTAATTTCATCAATAAATCACACTTCACAATATAACATCAAAACATACCCAAAACACATAAATATGATATCCTCCTACCAATGGTGTTTGTAAGGCTCACTTGAGTGAGTTATGAAGCGACCGCCCATACAATCCCTTCACACACACTTAAGAGATCCTTTAGTCTACCTAAGATAAGATCATTCTCACTTCATTACTAAGCTTTCCTATCTAGAGTTATCCTTAAGACTTATCTAGGTAAAACATGAAGAGACCATTCCCATGCTCACTCCACACCTTAACTAGGCAATCCTTAAAGTTACTCTAGACTAGGTACTTATTCATTAACATGCTTTCTAACTTAATTCATTACTTCCATTAGTCCATTTAAGAGACATCCAACAATCAAGGACTTTCAAGTAATGGTCTTGGAGAAGACCTAGGGACTCACTCAATAACATCTTCAAAGCCTAATTGTGTAATGTCTAGATAGCGTCCCTTACCACCACCTAAACTTTATAGAACTTCTCCAACACTAGTGGGTATCACATATGATGAGAAGAGGATATAACCATCATAGACCATACTAGCTATGCATGGAATCCGGAGTCATGAACCTACTTCGATGGAGGTTTGTTCTACAGGCCAATGGTAGAACTAGGACACATCCCATGTAGGCATATGGTTAAGGAATATGAAGGGTTTCTTTGTTCTCTAATGTCATATTATATAGAGCAACTTCCGAAACCATACTCACTCGGTGCTAGCCTTTGTTCTCATAGAGTATTTCAATAAAGGATCACATGAAGAGGTTTCACATCTAGTTCATAACACAATCACATTTCACCTTACCAAAGAGGGTCCACTAAGGCTACCTATAATGACAAAGAGGATAGATCAATGACTTTCCTAAGGATGATTTCATGCCATTCCAATCAATCAACCTTAAGTCCACCATTCACACAACCATTCACACAAGAAGGATACCGTTACGGCTTTCAACTTCAAGGATATCGTAACCTCTCAACCAGGGGAGGATCTACATGGATCCGAAGGGTGTTCATCCGAACCCCCTTCATTGAACAAATTACAAGATATATATAGGATCAGTTTTTCAATTTATATGAGTGTACTAAGTGATGAACCCCCTGAACATAAGTTAAGGGCTTGGCTTTGTGGTAAAGGGGTTCAAGAATTCGCTACCTAAGTGTTGGTCACGGGTTTGATCCCATATAACAACATTTCCCCCCTATTTCCAACCAATTTTCATTTTTATATCTAAATAAATGAAAAATTGTTTTGTTTGAAAATCTATTTGATTTATAATATTTTATTAGATATAAGATTCTTTTCTATTTTCATAAAATTAAGTAAAACTTACAATGATTTTTAAGTTTTCATAATTAAAATAAAAATAAAATACATACTCTCATACTCATTTTAAGTCAAAGTTTAATTTATATTTGATTAATAAATAATATAATTATAAGTAAGATTAAATAAATAAGAATAAATATTGTTACGATATTTTTCAATCTTGATAATTATTTTCTTGACACAAATTCTATTGCTACAATATGATCGGATTAAAAAATATTCCTTAGTTAGTTTCAAAAATTGAATAACGTTTATAGACAACAATGACACTAATAATACCCATAATATAAGTTCAAAAAAATACGTTCTCTTGTACTTATTTTAATGTTATGTCAAACATATACTTACTCTATTTTATTGTTTGAATTGAGGTGGAATTGAATTTTTTTAGTTACTTATATCTGATTAAACCCATTTATATTTGACCCGCTCCGCTTATAGGGATACTATTATTGTGCTTACTTATCTTTTTGAACCGCCTCAATGAACATCCTGCCTCCGCCACTGCTCTCAACTAGGTTGAGGATTCCACATAATTTGACCTTCTCACTATGTTCAAGACCACATGTCAATCACATATACAAGACTAAAGAGCTTTAGCATACTAAGTCAAGAATTCCATATTTACGTTCAATAGGTATCAAGTAAGGGACACAAGTCTACCAAAACAAGACACATCAATACTTCTCCTTATCATATATATCATATCACTTAAGAAGCACATAGGCACAACCACGTCAACCATAGGTCAGCTTATACACTACTATAGAAACTTCAATATAACCATCATAAGACTCATATAACCAAGTAGGAAAAATCATGCATCAACTCTAAGACTACACATATAAGGACATAGTCATAGTCTAACATGATCACCTAATGTCAATAGAAGATCACATACTTTCACCTTAGTCACAAGTAGATAGATATGATCATACATCACATAAATCAACTACACAAACCATCATAATACATCAAGTAATGCAGACAAGGCCATGTTCATCATAATTCATAAAGTAACGCCTACGAGGCCACATAATTCACAAGTAAAGCACATAGCACCGCCACCATAAGTGGACCATACCAATCAAAACATAATTCAAGAACTAAATTACATAATATAAACAGAATTGGGGCAGCGTACCACCAATCCACTCTCACCACTTCAATCCATGGCTAAATTATCAAACACAATACCCAAAGGCCCTTACCCATGGCCATGATCACCAATTCAATTCAATACTTACCATAGACAATGAGTCAAAGATAATTCAACATGGATTTATTAATTTAGGGTAGCATACTAACAATTCTAACATGATTCTAACATAATTCAATAGCCCTAATCAAAATACATAAGAATTCAATAGTATTAAGACATAATCAAGTCACTCACAAAGTAGTCAAAAACTAGGGTTCATGAATTACAAGGATCCATAGAAATTTTGATGTAAAATAATTCAATTAAAACTAATTCAATCATAAATCACTGATCTAAAACGTTTTATGCAATAACCCATGGCTAGAATTCAATTTAGAAGATTTCATGGTTTGGATCATATTTGAAATTCATTGGAATTGACTCATTGAAGAAAGAGATTTCAAGGATGAAGAACCATACCTTAATTGTTAAGAAAATCCCACAAGATTGATGGAGAAAAACTTGAAAAATCTATCCTCTTCCTTGGAGCTTCAAAGCTTCATCAATGGAGGTTTTTGTAGAGAAACAATGGAGAGGTTTTGTTTTGGACTTGAGGGTTTTGATTTGAAGGGTGAATTGGATTATAAAAAGGTCTAATAACCGCCAATTAATAATCCCTAAAATACCCAAAAGACCCCTAAACTTATAGGACCCTTTTACCAAGTCAAACTCAACTTAAATTTCTGGAATTATCATTTGGAAACAAGTCCGCGACGCGGAGCCGTTCCCACTTGATTTTTTTGAATTTATTCTTAGGGAAGTAGAGTCCGCCTTGTGCCCGCGATGCAGAGCAACTTTTGGCACTTTGGTGGATCAAGTCCGTGACGCGGACTAGCTACATCCATGCCTAACTTTCTGCTGCCTTGGGCATCTTGCTCGCTCAAGGCTTTGTCCTCCATAAGGACCCTTTGGTTGGTCCTTGGGGTGTTTTGCCCGGACGTTTGCACTCCAAATATACTCTTAAACATGTTAAGGACCTCTCACATCAATTTCATCAAAAATGAACACGTAAAACTCGATGAAACACACTAAGACACACAAGGTCTTTTCAAAGCAAATCTTTCGTATTTCATGGACGTTCTTGGACGTTTGACCTCAAACTTCTCCAAACTTCTACACTGCCTAAAAACATTATAATGAGTTATTTTAGGACTTAATAAACTCATAACCACCATGTTAGACTTTAATTCCACCTAGCTCAGTTTGAGGGTGTAACAATACTTGATGGAGCTTAGTAAGTGAGGTTCAAGCAATTGAAGCACAGCGCACGAAAAAAGGTTAGCTGAAGAGCAATTGGTGATCAACCCATTGTGATCGGCGAGCCCTACTAACGTCGCCCAAAAGATCACCTATTATGTTTTTGAAATTTTTTTCCTGGAAATTACAAATATCCTAAAAGATAAAAGATTGAGAGTCTTGAATAATAGTTGGAAAATTCTAAATTACTTCTTAGATAGAAAAAATTTACCATGTGGAGAACACTTTTATTTTTTGGTGGTTTTGAATTTTATTCTTAAAAATTGATAAAATGAAGTTCAATTTAATGTGGCTTTTCTTGTTATTTCTTAATTTCATACTACCGTTGACTGTATTCATGAAAGGCATAATTTCCTTACTCTTAGTGATGGGTGTCTAAACCCTAAGATCTAGGGGTGCAATTATGGGGTTGGGTGTGGATTTAATGTAGTGAGTATTTTGTTATGCTCGATTTTGTTGTTGTTCATACATGCATTTGAGATAATTAGAATGAGTTTAACTTATGAGTTAAGGTTTCAAACTTAATTCCTACTTTTGATTTTGATTGATGCACAATAGAGATTGATTGGAATGTGCAATTAGTCTGTTATTTTCACTTTACGCTTCATGTCTCTAACTTGTTGTACAATAAAGGTTATGGGTTAGATATTTTTATCCTATAGCCCCATTGAAAGAGATGACGATTAACGTTTCAAAGACACTTCATCCAATTCTAAGTGTCAACGATCGTTAGTCAATATAATAACTCAACCGAGGGTTGGGGTCGAGTCCCATGGGAGCAGTTTTTGAGAATTAACATCCAAGTACAAATTAGTTCAAATTAGTCATAGCTAAAACACATTTACGATTAAAAATATAATATATCAAAGGAGTGACACAAGTTTCAATTATCAAATGGGGTTTGTATAACTAACTATCAACTAAAAACATCCAAATAATAGATATACGAATATGAAGACGATATTCTTGGGATGTGATAGGAATATGAGCTAAGATAAATAACTATGTACATACTATTGGTAGTAAATCATTGCAAATTTGCAACTAAGCTAGCCTTTAGTGGGGTAAATCTTCTGTCGAGCAACTTACCCCGAATCAAATTGGTTTGTCTCGAATACTAGTAACCCGCGATTATGCCCAAACTTTGTCTTAGCCCATTCACTCTCTCTCGCTGAATGTGTGGGAGTGTGTTTAGGATTCACTTTCTCGAGCTGAACCCACAACAACCCAATAACCACAAGCTATCGACTCAGTAATCTTTTCTTAAGAACTCTCTCTCGAGCAAGCCAAAGACACGAAGATGAAATCATATTTGCATCTATAATCCCATTAATTTCATACACTACTACTGAATAAAATCACATTTAAATAACAAATTAACTATTAATTAGCAAGACCAAATAGTAAAATCAACTAATATTCACATAATCACACCCCAAGAATTAGGGATTTAGCTAAGCATGGAAAAGATATAGAAATCGATACTGATAAGTATTTCCATCAATTGGGTACGATAGAAAATATTTGTACACACGTAAAAGATGAAGACTATTCAAGACTCACTTCCAATTTCTCTGAGTTTGAAACCTTCAAATCTTCAAAGCTGAAGAACAAAGTCTCCAAAAAACTCAAAGAACTATAATTAGAAATATTGTAAAAACAAAGTCTAAAGTCTAAAAACTAATATCTGATTACAATTCTCAACTAGTATTTATAGTTTTAGAATTTTTTTGGTGCGAAGGGTCATTCGACGCAGTTTGTCGTGATTGCCGATCAACTCGGCGATCTTCCCTTTGGCATATTTCATTGTCGTCTTTATTTTTTATTCAACATCTTCGCGTTCAGTAACATTGGGGGACGTAGTACTTTTTCGCGGAACTGTTCGCCGACACGTCGAATGCTTGTTTTCACCGCCGACTTAATCCTCTCCTTTGAAGCTCAACAAGCTTGAACATTAGGCAAGGATGAGGCCATTTAGCGACTCGACTAATGGATTAGAAGATCCTAAGTCTGTATTTTCTTATTTTTTTCAACTACCTTGTTCCTTTTCGCTCAATGGTGTCCATGCTTTGTCCCTAATTCTAGATACCGAAACTAAAGGTTCTTCCTCAGTTATTGAGACAAAATATACATTTTAGGACACTAAATCTATCAAAATATAGCCCTAAATAAGACCAAATTGTGGACTCATCAACATCCCATCTTAAACTTTTGCTTGTCCTCAAGTAAAACTCAACTTCAGCAGTTCAAAAAATACGTCTCAAACAATGCTACACAGGACTCAATAATGAATGTACACAACAAGACTCAAATAACTCATGCAAGTGTCAATTATGCACTCAAAGATTCAAATTGTGATACATCATTATCAAAGATTTTCAAGATCACGGTACTTGCTTCACTATGGAAGTTCAAGCTCAACAGAAGTGATGAAATGCCCTCACATAAAGAATGATTTCACATTCACACAAAATGGTTCACAATTTAAAGTTTTTCGAAATCAAGTTCAACTCTCAAACTCCCAACGATGAGCGCAATGCATGAATTAACCTATAGATTTGCCCGTATTTTTGAATCAATCTTCGTTCCAGTTCATTCAAGATCATAAAGGTCTTTTCAAGGCTTGTAACGGGGCTGAGTGAAAAGATATGGTCACTTATACTCACTGACTTTTATCCTCATGAACTGTGGTTCTCCCAACACTTCCTTTCCTTTTCTTTCATCATTTTCTTTCTTGCACATAAGTAATCCCATTATTTACTCTCCATGGATTTTTCGGAAACCCCAATTTCTTATTGCATATTCATAAATTTATTCCACATATTTTTTATTTTTCATTCTTTTCTTATCTTTTACTCGATAATATTTGTATGGAGGGCTTCCATATTTCTCAAAAACATGGGTTGAAGAAGACTTTTCTTGCACTTGTTGACTTGCCTTCTCTTTTCACCACACCCCAACTCAGGATTTTGGTCTAAGTTTTCAATTAACCCCAAATCAAGAGGATTATAGGTAGTGGATTACGAAAGTTCATGTTTTCATAGAGTTTCTTCCAAAGAAAGATAAGGATCAAGGGTGTTGAAAAGAGGTTCGCACACTCATAAGGTAGGCCATAAAAGAGCTATATGTAAAATTGGTTCACATTCTTTTAAGGTTGCCTAAGATGATATCATTAGATCATATCACTTAGCCAACCAGACCAATGGAGCGAATTCTAGGTGTCATCGTGCATAGATCATGGTAAGCTCATCGCACAACGCATTGACACTAAAGTCAAAAAAAGACTCCACACTTTCGCTAGTGTGCAATATTCATCGCAAGAAACTCAATTTGATACTTGGATAATCACAAAAATATGCAAAAAAGTTCACATATTGTCTATGAAACTTTATTTGGCCTCATAGCCGCACGTTCATGTTCGTTCTATTATGAGCACTATCCAAGTCATATGTATTGATCAATACTGTGACTCAAATTTTCCAATGAACAGCCACATTCGAGTACATACAAGAGGTGTAAAAAAATTTGATAATTTTTTGGACGAGTAAAATCATTTACAATTAAAGCATAAAGAGTCACAAACTCAAACATCCAAAAAACTATGTAAAACACAATTTTAAGCATAATAACCCAAATGTATCAAAAAAACATCAAACATCAATAGTCGCACATAAGGTGGGCCTCACCCCACCACAAATGAAAATCATTTGTCCTCAAATGCAAATAACAATCATCCAAAGGTCAAAATAAAGATAGACAAAGAGGGAGGTAAAGAAAAATCATGTCTACACAGTTGCTCCATTTGTCTGGAAATTAGTGTTTGGTGCTTCATTATGGTCTTGGGAATCAGTGCCCAATGTCACCTCAGAAGATACAGTAGTACCGAGCTTACTAAGATTGTCTAAGTCCACAGCTGCCAAAAAGTCATGTACAACTCTGTAGAGTCCTCGGGCCCATTAAGGGCCAGTAGGGTCTCGATAATGTCCACTTACTTAAACTGGGCTTCTTTCCGTCACTTCCCTTCCTGGAAGGGTTTGTTTCTCTTGTATTTCTCTTGAAATTTGTTGCCCTTATATGTTGGGGTGGAATTCTTCTCCCAAAAACATTTGGTCTAGCCATGTCTGCACTATAGCAGGAAAAAGTGAGAATCAATTTAAGAAAAATCACATGCATTAGGTGCCGACAAACTCTCCAATCAGGTCGGCGAGTCTCCAAGTTACTGTCGGCGAATTAGTTTTAGACCGCGGAGAGTTATATTGCAATAATGCTATAGGAGTGCAAATATAAAGTGGTAAAGAATTCTATCGGCAAGTCGTCGAGTTCCCTTGGTAACATCAGAGTTCTCGCTGAAAGTTACAGAAGTACACGATAGGTACAACATGAATTTAAAGCAAGATGGGGACATTAGGCGAACAACTGAGTAGTTCGATGAGATCGACCGGCTCGCAAAATGACCCAACGTGCCTATTTTCAACCCAACTCCTCGACTTCAACATTACAACCCCAAGAACAATATGAAACCATGCACTAGTCAAATTTAAGCTAGACATATTATTCCCATCAACATGCAAGAATAACCCCTAAAGATTTTATCTAGTTTAAGACATGCAAGAGGGAAATTAACTATCAAAACACTACAAGCTAGATATTCAATTCCAAATAGGAAATCAAACAAATAAATTCTAACCGAGATGCCCACCACAATTCAACAAGATGATATCATTACATTTGAGTTCAATATCGACAAAAAGAACTAGGAAACCAACCTTGTGTGCAGACTTAATTGAGATTGAATCACTAGGCAGCAATGTAATCCAAGTTCCAAGCTTAAATCGATAGCAAGCACACTTAAAAAAAATACAAAAATATAGAGAATAATATTTAGGTTTGAGTTTGAAAAAAAGGAAAGTGGAGAAGAGTGAAAGAGTTTGAGAATTTAAACATTCTCACCTATTTTGTGACATTAGTTGAGATGGTCGAACCATTCGGCATCACACAACGCAATCAACTACCAGGCCAAGTTTTTACATAACCTCAGTCAATTTTGGGAGCCCAAAAGATGATAAGTATCAGGATCTCTGACCAGGTCAGCGAATCAAGAATAATTTCTTGAGAATATCGAGTTTTATAGAATCTACCTTCAAGTTGTCTTTAGTCCAACGATGATTTGGGTCGGGGTCGCTGACGTCTTCAGCGATTCACTAACTGGACCTTTTTGCCCACCAATCTCCTTCTTTCCTAACACTTTCCACATTCATACTTCACAACCAACACACCATTATTATTATTTTTAAAACAATAAAAATAATACAAATAAAAAAGATTTTGGGTTGCCTCCCAAACAGCGCGTTATTTAACATCATGGCACGACAAAAGTCAAAACTTAAGCTTCATTTTTAGCGTTTGTCAAAGTACTAGGCAAGCCCTCTATAGACTCTGAGTAGAGGTTAGATATCACTTCGTTTATCTAGACGTCTTGTAGCTGAATTATCATGGAGTGTGAAGTTGTCATTTGATTTAGAATTTCCATGTTATCTTTTATATCATTCAACACCCGATACATGTCTTCTATCTTCTGTAGAATAAGTGAGAGAACCTCTTAATTTTGTCCACCCTCATGCTGCTTCATCTTTATACACTTGCGAGGGGGAAGATATTTGCTCTTTTTTTGAACCTTGCTTCCAACTTCACTACCCTCTTGAACATGATGTCCAGGTGAATCAACAATGTGGCCCATTACTGATCTTATTTTGTTTCCTTGTTGGCTTTAACTATGCAATCAAGTCATTGGGATACTATTCAATAGGGTTACTATATCAAACAACATGCGAAAAGTTTATTACAAACACTTTAATTTTCTGGCCCAAGACCTCTATTGAACATTCAAGCAGCAATTTGTATGGCATTCCATGATTAGGGAATTGATATAGTAATGCCTTAAATCTCAGCCACATATCATGGATGGCCTCACTCCCCAATTGCTGGAATCTTAGGAGGTTATCCCTAAGATTTAATAACCTCAAAAGGGGGTGATCCATTTGGTTACAATTTTCACCATTTCTACTCATTTTTCATGTTTCAACACGATAAAGAAAAACAAAACTAATAATTATGTGAGTAGGACTATAACTAACTACAACAAAATTTGGCTCAACTAAAAATTCTCAAGTAACACTACTATCCAGCTGCGGAGCCATTTTGATTATAACATTTCAAAGACACTTCATCCAATTCTATGTGTCAACAATTGTTAGTCAATATAATTAACCAAACAAGGGTGGGGTCGAGTCCCAAGGGAGCGGTTTTCGAGAAATAATAGCCAAGTACAAATTAGTAATTGCTAAAAGACATTTACGATTAAAAATATAATAAATTAAAGGGGTGACACAAGTGTCAATTATCAAAGGGGGTTTCTATAACTAATTATCAACTAAAAACATCAAAATAATAGAGATACGAATATAGAGATCGAATTTTCGGGATGTGATAGGAATATGAGCTAAAATGAATTTAGTGGGGTGAATTCTCTCCCTAGCAACTTACATGGAATTAAATTTCTTTCTCTCAAACCTCGATAAGCCGCAATCATGTCTAGCCTTTGCTTTAGCATATTCACTCTCTCGAGCTGAATATGTGGGAGAGGGTTTAGGATTCACTCTCTCTAGTTGAACCCTTGATGTCCAATAACCACCGGCTATCGATTTAGTACTTTTGGTCTTAAGACCTCTCTCTCGAGCAAGCAAAGACACGAAGATGAAATCATATTTGCACCTACAATGCCATTAAGTTCATCCACAACTACTGAACGAAATCACATTTAAACAACAAATTAACTATTAATTTGCAAGACCCAACAGTAAATTCAACTCATATTCACATAATCACACCACAAGAATTGTGGTTTTATCTAAGAATGGTAAATAAATAGAAATTGATACCAAAAAGTGTTCCCATCTATTGGGTATGATATAAAATGTCTTTACACATGTCAACGATGAAGATTCTTCAAGAGCCACTTCCAATTTGTTCGAGTTGGAAACCTTCAAATCATCAAAGATCAAGAATAAAGTATCCCAAAACATCTAAGAACTAAAATTAGAAATATTTGAAAAACAAAGTCTAAAGTCTAAAAACTAATATTTGATTAAAATTCTCAATGAGTATTTATAGTTTTCAAAAATATGGTATGCGAAGGATCACTCAGCGTGGTTAGTCGGGATCGCCGGTCAACTCCACTATCCACCTTTTGGTGTATTCATCACCCTCTTGTTTTTGCCTTCATCATCTTCACGTTCTGTATTTGGTGATATGGTACGAATTCGTTGAATCAGGACGTCTTTTCTTCATTCTTTCAACTACCTTGTTCCTTTTTGCTCAATGGCGCCATGTTTTGTCTCCAAGTCTAAATACCTGAAACTTATGGTTTTCATCAATTATTGAGACAAATATGAGTTTTAGGACACTAAATCAATAAAATATAGCTCTAAATAAGTTGAAATTGTGAGCTCATCAAGAGACCATGTAAGGTATTGGGTTGTTTAATATAGAATGTAAATAACACCGGAAAGAGATTCTATGAATTATGCTATGAGAAGATTGGTGTAATTGAAGATGACCTAGTCTATCCGTAAATGTTCACCAATCTAAAGCAACACAATTACCACTTGGTGGCATAGATTTCCAATCCCACACCCCTAGATTACTTGTTACTTATTTGAATTTATGATGTCTTGGATTAATTGTGACTTTTGATTACTAAATCCTTTTATTTAATTTTGGTGGCATCATCCACACACTTGTTTTATTTCTACAAATGAATGAATTTACATTCTAAATTTATTGATAGAATTCCTCACCTTGTATCATTCTCTGTGGGGTCGACCCCGACTCTTAGGTGGGTATTATTATTGATGATGATTGCTTACACTTTTAAATTTTGAAGAGTAGTTTTGTCACGACCGGGAATTACACCCCCCCCAAAGTAACACGGCGTACTCGACCTCTTGGAGGTCTTCTACAAGCCCTTCACATTCATTCATTACATAAGTATGAAAAGTAGTGCAGAATTTTAAACTTTTCACATTAAAGTTAATAAGGAAACTCCTTTATTAAAAGTAAGAAGAACTAAGTCTCATCACAAGCCATCTTAAACACATATCATTATCATAGGGTCACGACCCTTACATTGAAAAGAAACTTATAGTCTTATACAAAGTCTTTAATGAAAGAAAGCTAGAAACTTTATCCATGTCCTCGAACATATGAGGACATACAAAGTCTTGAGATAATTCTACTTCCCACGCTTCAACTCAAGGAATCCTCACTTGCTACCACCTACACTTGTAGAAGTAGAGAAGAATATGGAGTTACTACAATTAAGCACAAGTATGATGAACCTGCGAGAAATCGTGAAATGGGGACATTTTAGAAGAAATATGCTTCTCATTCTATTATGACAAAAACTTCATAAACAAGCGAAACACATCATATAAGTCAATCATCAACTACATAAGATAATACTCACATAATCTTCAAGATAATACCATAATCATTAAGTAACCCATTTAGCCATTTAGACCTCTACCTAATGTTATCTGAAGACCGACCTAAGTAACACATGAAGAGACCGCCCATACAACCTCTGTAATACACACCTAAGTGTTCCTTAAGACTACCAAAGATAAGGATGTTTTCTTTACAATACACATTGTAGAACCTATCAAATAAATAGAGTGCACATACCACATGATGGCAATAGGCATTAACTGTCATACACCACACTAGCTAGGTATAGAATCCGGTGTCATCAAAACCCCACACCATGGAAGGTGTTCTACTTGCCAAGGGTAGAAGTGGGACACATCCCATGTTGACACATGGTTTAGTGGATATCAAAAGGCTTCTTTGTGCTCTAGTCTCATTCTTCAAGTAGAGTCACTACCTTAAGAATATCCACTCGGTGCTTTGCGTTGGTTCTCATAGATTAACTTCAATGACTAATAGTATTTGAGAAGGTACCATCCCTAAGTCCTACCAACTCATAATACCACTACCGAGAAGGGTACCACAAGGATCTACGAATTCAAGGTTCATTCGGATAGCTCTTATAACTTTCTTAGAGATGGTTTCATGTAGTTCCAGCCAACCTACCTCTAAGTCCATCATTCCACTCAACAAGAAGGAACCGTTACGGTCTATCACTTCAAGGATTCATTCTTAACCATATTTTCATATTCAAGTTCCATATTAGTCATTCATAGAAAGGTACCTACTTTAGGTCTACCAATCATATACTTTTATTCATTCATACATACATGACAAAGGTGCCTAAGCCTACCAAGTCAAGAGATCACATTCACATAAGTTTCAAACATCAAGGTGAAGGGACCTCATTATACCAAATCCAACAGTTCATAATCTAGAAGCCTTTATGTATCAGTAGAGATAACTACGTCTACCTAAAAAAGACACCATATCCACATTTAAGGACCCTCATAGACCATCATGATCACATGTAAACATTTGGAGATATACACTATGCATCAAATAATGCCCACATTACTCAAGATCAAACTCAAATCACATAATAACTTCACCTTAAACATTCATCTATACCATAACACCTTATACATAGTCACATAACTTAATATAACAAATTTCACATTATATTTTCACATATACTATAACATGATACTACTACAATTCACATATTAATGCCGACAGGGCCATGATGGCAATAAGAACAAGTATTATACACCGCCACCATAAATGTACCATACAACACAAGAGCGATTCTATAGAGATTATATATTAGCAAGGGAATTAGGTCAACTTACCCTCTACCAATAACAAAAATCACCATTCCTTAATCCTACATGAATTTACAATGCAATAGAAATTATAACCATCGAAGTCAACATACAACATAAACTAAACACAATTCTAACAACATCCAATCACATTCATCAAATCCACGATGTAAGCCAATTTAGAAGATTTGGACAAAACATGGGTTCTTCAAGGAATTCCATCAAAATCATCTTTAAAACCTTGATTCCACATAAATACATCAATATCATGACTTAGAAGCCGTTTTAACAATGAATACATGCATAATAGAAATTTGTCATTGATTCACTTTTGAATTGGACTTCTTGAATGAGAGATTATTCAAGAATGCAGGATCACCATTCCTTATCAGTATAAAGCCCACAAAAATTGATGAAAAATCAATTGCAACCCTTTCTCCTAGCTTTAATTTGACCTAGACCTTCAATGGTGTTCTTGAGAGAATATATTTGGGACGGAAGAGTTTTATTTTAGTGTTTGAGTCTGGAAGACCCCAAAATGAGTTAGGGTATCTAGATCCTAACATGTTCGTTATAAGAGTCTAAGGTCCTAAAAGGTTAATAATGTGAAATTGAGGTAGTGTATAAAGTTCAGGGTGATTTGGAAGTCAAACGTCAAGGGACGACCAAGACGTTCGACGACTAGTCGCCAAAGGGGCCTTATATGCTTTTATGTGTTTACGAGTGTTTCATGGGCTTAGAAAGTCTTAAAATGAGTAATAATTATGTTTATAAGCAGTGTATGGAGTTTCATAAAGTTTGGAGGTCAAACGTCCAAGAACGTCCAAGATGTTCGAAAGATAGTCCTTGAGACATGCATGTGTGTGTCTTGATGGGGCCTAGAATGTTTGGACGTGTTGCGTGTAATTGTTTTGGGTGAAACTGATGTGGAAGGTAATTGACTTGTTAAATTTAATATTTACGTTTAAAACGTCCGTGTATGATTTCCCAATGGCCCCGCAAAAGGGCCCACAAGAAGGACCCAAAGGCTGTCGAAGGCAGTGTCAATCGACGAGCCAAACGACTCCTCGTCAGTGGACTGATGCCCCGTCGATGGGGTGGTGTCGATGGACACTCAGACTGGAGAAAGCTTGTCCACATGAAAGCCTCAGACCAAACGATGAAAGGCACGCTGCCTATTATTGGGGTGAATGGGAAATTCATCCCACATGCTAAACTGACCCTAGGCGTATTGTTTACCTATTTTTAAGTATATATAGATGATGTAAAACTGAATAGCCTTTACCCATACTCAAATCAAAATAAAAAACTCCCTCTCCCAAAATATCCTCTCTAGAAACCTCCATGGAAGGTGAAGTTCAAGGTCAGCTTGTAGATTGGGTTCCAATGGGTTCTTCACAAATTTTTAGTGGATTCTTCATAAAATAAAGGTATGGTGATCCTTTGTAAGACCATCAAAATGAGTTAGGGTGTCTAGATCCTAACATGTTCATCTTAATCATCTAAGCGTCTAAAATTACTTATGATATGGTTTAAAGGCAGTGTATAAAGTTTGAGGTGATTTGGAAGTCAAACGTCAAGGGTCGAACAAAACGTTCGACGACTAGTCACCTATGTGCCTCGTGTGGCTATGCATTCTTATATTTATATGTCATGAGATTCTGAAGTCTTAAAATGGTTTATAATGATGTCAAATGGTAGTATATTAAGTTTCATGAAGTTTGGAGGTCAAACGTCCAAGACATTCGAAAGATAGCCTAGAGACATGCATGTGTGTGTCTCGATGGGGCCTTGCTTGTTTGGACGAATTGCAGGTGTTTGTTTTGGGTGAAACTTTTGTGGAATGTATACAACTATTTAAGGGTTTTATTTACGTTGGAAACGTCCAGGTACAACCTCTAAAGGGCCTCGCAAAAGGACCCACAAGAAGGACCCAAGGCTGGCCGAGACACTGCATTGGCAGTGTCAATTGACGGACCAAACGACGGCCAGTTGGTCAAACAACGGCCCGTAGGTGAGGTCTCGTCAATTGGTACTTATCTTGGTCAGGTATCAAGCCAAAAATTGGCTAAGTACCAAACGACGGAACGCAAGGCACGACCCGTCGACTGACCTACGGCCTGTAGATAGGTCCATCGATGGTGGCCTGTGAACAGAAGCCTGCATACTATTTCATTAAAGGGGTGAATGTGAAATTTACCCCACGTCCTAAACCGACTCTATTAGGTTTATTTAACTAATTTTGGGTGTATATAAGTGTCACGACCCAAAATCGAGCCGCGAGTGGCACCCACACTTATCCTACTATGTGAGCGAACCAACCAATCTAAAACCCCAACATATTGAACAAAATACAAAGCGGAAGACTTAAAACTCATTATCCCCAAAATCTGGAAGTCATCATCACAAGAACATCTATCCTCAAGTTACTAATCTAAAAGTATCTAAGAAGCTAAAATAAAGAAAAGGCTAGTCCATGCCGGAAGTTCAAGGCATCAAGACATTGAAGGGAAGATCCAGTCCAAGCTAGAAGCATTAGCTCACCCTGAAATCCGGTGTAGTGAAGACTGGCTAGAATTGCTGCTGACTGAAAACGACGGTACGTTTGCTGCATTCCCCAAATAACAAAGAAAGAAACAACAAGTAGGGGGTCAGTACAAAACACAAGTACTGAGTAGGTATCATCGGCCAACTCAAAATAGAAAACAGTATATATCAGTTCATATCATAAATCAACTACAATACTCAACATGTAGCAACAAGTACTATAATCATCAATAAGTACTACCAAGTTCATCCATGAGGACTCAAGCCTCAATACCACACTCATTTGGGAAATTAGGTTCATTACATTGAGTATATTAACATCTCTTAAGATTCATTATCTTTCTTCCTCCTTGTGTCGTACGTGAACACTTCGATCCCCCCTACGCCTATGTGTCGGAACGTGACACGTCCGATCCCCTAATTCTAACGGGTCGGT